>LZPO01077461.1:0-18442 GCA_001675575.1 Neotoma lepida
CACATGCACACACACACACACAAGGGGGGTGGAATCAAGTAGTAAAACAAAACTCAGAGTAGAGTTTCTCTCCTGGTGTAAAGATTGCCAGTTACTTTGTTTTAGTTTTATTCTTTCCCTCTATTTATAATGTAAATGTTTTACTATTTAAAATCTACTTTTTCTATTTTTATTTAAATGTTTTTCATACACTATATTTTGATCATGCTTTACCCTCCCTCGACTCCTCCAAGATCATCCCCATCTCCCTACCATTGATTAGAATCAATGAAAGCATTAGAGATACCAAAGGCAGTGATTCTCCAAGACTGTTTTCACTTCTTTGACACCGATATATACATTTTGCAAAGAAGCACATTTACACGCTTTGTACAATGACACCAGTCCAATACTCACTGTAGTCTTTATAAGTCTATGCTCTCCAGTGTGTCCCATGAAATTCAACAGCCCTGAGGAGCAGACCTTTGACACAGGAAGTGAAATGTCAAAACCTCACAACAGACATACTTAATGAAGAAGCTGCTGATCTTATGATTTAGAACAAGATGAGTTGCATCTTACACTCCATTGTACCCCCTCTACACTCTCCTATGTGCCAGTCTCATTCATAAACAGAAGAATAAGAGGAACTTTGGGGAAATAGTAAAGGAAATCAAGGGGCAATTTACAGAGGGACTCTATCAGACTAGGAAGCATACTTAGACTCCTCTAGACTTAGGGAAATCAAAATTAAACAATGATCTATTACATATGTATAATTATATGTTTATATAAATAGGTATTTACTTATAACATATAATGTGTAACATATGTAATAGATTGTATGTAGAAAAACAATATAGATGATAGGTAGGTATGAATATATATGATAGATGAGAGATGACAGAGATAGATGATAGATGATTGATAAATGGTAGATCAGATATTATATATATGTAAGTAGATAAATGATACTTGGCATGTAGATAAATAAATATCAGATAGAGATGTGAGAGATTATAGATTAAATATATTAGAGATAGATGAGATATGAGAGACTGGTGAATAGATAATTTTATGACAATAACAAATACATGGATAGATTGATGATGTGTAGATAGATAGATAGATAGATAGATAGATAGATAGATAGATAGATAGGCAGAGAGACAGACAGGTAGAGAGACAGACAGACAAATGATCATCAACCATATAAAGCTGGAAAGNGCCATGGTGGCACTTGTGAGCAGGCCCGCACTTACAGCATGCCTACCCTCCCTAGCAATGGCCATAGAATGTCATCTGATGCAGGCTGTTCTGCGACACTCCAGCAGCATTTAGTCAAATACAGTTCACATTTTCACTCTACATTTTGATGCTATTTTGCAGCCATGTCTCAAGGGAGCACAGGCCCATGAAGGAAGAGGCAAGTGTCTGTCCACAGTGGCATCTGTTATGTCGGAGGGAGAATGAAACTTGTGAGAAACCAGGATGGAAACACACACAACACTATACAGCAGACTTTACATCAGACAACCCACTGAAACCTTATATTTAAACAAAAATGGGGAGATTTTAACAGAGATCAGGTTATCATGAAATATACAGGATTACACCACCTACATGAATTACAGATCTACACCCCCCCCTCCAGTAGAAAGTCACGTTCAGAGGAACACATTCAAGTATGAAAACACATGTGATATATTAGAAGGTTGTATGATGCTGTGCAGAAAGGGAATACTACTGAGAACTAGAAGAGATTGAACAAGCAGGAGCAAGAGTGCACGATGATGGCCAATGGTGTGCGACAACTGAGGGCCATGATTAATAACCCCTGTACAGCAGAGCTTAATACAAATAAGCACAACCCTAGCCTTCCTCTCAAGATAGGTCGTTTGTCTCTCCCAATGCATGCCCTGCAGTTACAGAGTGCAGAATTTTACTCACATTTCTGTGCCTACAATATTTCTCTTCTTGAAGTAGATATCTCTGAGTCACTCTTTAAGATTGGAGCCATGTGAATGTCATTTACAAAAATCTGATTGATCCTAAGAAATGGAAGGCAACATTCCCCCTCTAAAACCTTACCCAGGCTCCTTATGCCTCCCCAACACAACTGATTGCTCTCAAATCATTCATTAATAATGATTTAATGTGTCTTTCTCATCTCCCTTGACATATGACAATCTGGATTTGTTACCTTAATTTATACAGAAAGTACTTGGCATGTGTGAATACAGGTAGTGGTCTCATTACTGCCCTGCCTTTGCCCTTTCAATACTCAATAAACTTGCAGAAAGAAGCCATGTGTGGGATAAACGAATACCTGAGGCTCTGTCCTTGCTGCCAACTCCTGTGGATTTGAGTTTGTCCTTTAGAAATTACCTATCAGTTTCTCCCCTGTGTCTGGCATTCTGAAACCATTTGCTCTTAACTAAATGAGAGAGCCTAGTGTATGTATAATTTGTTACTTATGAATGCTTTAGGAAAGGCTACAAATGTGGCAAATTCAATTGCTGATATTGGGGAATCTCTTCAGAAAGTAGCCACACCCACAACTACCTACTATGATCTTGGTTTCTTATAGACTTTTCTCCCACTGTGTGTGATGGGCAAGTCCATGGGAATGGCTTCCTGGAGTATGGAGATCTTGATGACAGGGCGCCAGGGCAAAGAGTCATTTATGTGATGAAGCAGTTTTGTTTGTAGCACATATAAGTGAAAACTGCTTCAGGCAAACCTCCAGCTACCTGTTACTGTGATCGAAGACAGTATTGAAAAGACATTTAATGTGCCCATGGATTGATCTGGTCTCTTTAGTCTCGCTGTCATCTCAGCTAATGTTTTTGTTTGTTTTTCTTAATCAATAAATTCTCAAACCTGGTTGATCTTGAGGATTGATTGTGGCTTTTCTTGTTATTTTTTTCAAGTCCCTTCNTCATAGTTGAGACTCAATTCAGGTGTTATTTTCAGAGAGACCAATGTAATTTCCACAGATGTCAAAGAGTAGAATTACACCTTTAATATTTCATGGCTTCCAAGGTTCTATACTCTATGGCATGGCCTGTGATATTTCTCCTATGATACTGAATGACAGAAAAATTTCTGTTAGTACAGTAATAGACATGATTCCAATCTGTCATGGATAAATTCTTCGAGTATTCTCTTAGTGGGTAACATGAGCTCTAGTCTTTATGGGCAAAGATAGAAGGGATTTCTTAGATCGTTCATCCCCAAACTAAAATTTTATCTTCCTTCTGTGCATTTTACTTGGCTAAACTTAAGTTTACAAGTCAGAAGGAATGTTCAGCCGCTTTTCTGAAGGCAGTTTCAGAGTCTGCTTGGTCTGCCTCCAGAAGGGACAATGGACATTCCTCAATGAACTACGTTTCAGTTTCAAACCGGCTCCCTTCTGTTCTGAGCACAGAGCCAGTCCCACCTGGGTGCTCAGTCTTCAGAGGCTTGAGGACTTCTAATGCCAGGAGGAAAGAAGAGCAGGAAGCTACAGCACCAAGCACCAAGTACTGTCTTGTTGTATGACTGCCTCTCCATCATTCTTTATTCACACTCCCATTTAAATGTTCATCTTTCCAGCTTCCCGCTTCCAAGGATGTGATGATTTCTGAGCACACAACATGAAAATGCTATCCCGTTTTAACTGTGTCCACATACAACAGAATAATTTTATTCGTTCTTTCTAACTCCTTTAAACGCTCACACATATGATAACTAGCTCTAAACAAGGCCAGTTGTACCAGTGTCCTATTAAAACTGGTAGCAGGGTGACCTATGCCAATGAAATTGGTAATTCTAGTTTCTTCTAGTAGTCGAAATATCAGCTGATAGACTTTCAATATGTATCTTTGATTGAGTGTGTAGAATATCTGAGTATTCAAACAGGTACACATCACCTCTCTAAGATGTGGTTCCGAAATAGTGATGCCAGGGCTCTATTATCAGTAACAGTAGCCAGGCCAAGTACTACACAATTTTGCAATGTTTGCTGTATGTTAATTAGCTAATGTAGTTCACCTCCCAAGACCAACAATCAATTCACCAACGTATCGTGCACTCCTCNTCTGAAGATAATTTTTTGTAGTTGTTGCAAATTGAAGAATGACCTTTGCTCACACACTTTACCTATCAGGACAGTTCTGTCAATAACAATCACAGAAGGAAGTATTTTTCTGCTTAGATCTAGCCTATAAAATCCAATAGAAAGATCAATATGTACATATACATGTGTTCTGCACCTATCACTTAATATTCTATGGGGACCATGTGACACAGCTCAGTCCAGGGGCTCAGATAAGCTTGACCTTAGGTGATTTTTCTGATATTTCATAGGCTCCTGTTTCTTTCAGCTGGGGATGTCTGGTCCTATGGAATTCATGTGAAAATTAAAGTTGTCAACTGAGTAAAGTGCTGAGAACCATCCTGGCACAGACAAGGTCATTGATACATGATTGGCATGTTGCCTGTGTATTTTCCCATCCTGCTATTTTTCTGATCTAATGGGCACCACTTGTACTTCACTGAGTTAGCTCTACTGTCTCCAGGCCTCCGTAGGATTCTCTTCTACTGACCTTTGGAAGTAGAGAAGTTATTCTAATATACAGACCTTAAAGGACTTCCTATAGTCAACTGTGCTCCTGAGATGGGGAGTCAAGACATCCACCAATATTCCCAACCTAACAACTTGACACCAACAGTTTCCTTTAGTGCAGCAGTTCTCAACCTATGAATTCTGACCCTTTTGGGGATCAAACAACCCATTCTCAAGGGTTGCCTAAGATGATAAGGGAAACACAGATATTTACATTACAATTCATAACAGTAGTAAAATTACAGTTATGAAGTAGCAACAAAAAATAATTCTATGGTTGGGGGTCACCACAACATGAGGAACTGTATTAAAGGGTCGCACCATTAGGAAGGTTGAGAACCACTGCTTTAGTGAATCCTGTCTCAGTAGTTCCCCATGCTGTATTCTTCCCGTCATTCCCCTGACCTTGGCATCATGAATATCTTAACATCTATTTATGATTGTATAATTTCTATACCATGCTAGAATATAAACACTTCTGAAAGCTAGAGAAATTCTTAGAGAAAACTAGTCAACTCATTTATGTATTAACAAAAATACATAAATAAACTCACTAAAAAGCACATTTTCTTTTATTAAATGAATTTATTTCTGAATTTATAAAGTCCTGTTCTAGCCAATGAATAAGTCTCTCATCAGCCTGCAGGACTTCCAATAGCTCCCATGTCCTGTGCACTGTTAATCTACTGTACTTTAACTCCCACTTTCACTGGATAAAATGTAGTATTCAATTACAATTATCCCTTCCAAATTTAATTGTGCTCTTCTGGGCCCACAGCTATCATAGCTCTTGACCTCCTGGTCTTTGTCTATTATTTCTTAGTTCTCCTGGTATTTATAACTTCTAGAAAGGACCTTCTGTAGATTTAATTAACTTGTTGAATCCTCCTTCTTCCAGATCATTAATGAAGCTGTTAAGCNGATTTGAGCCCAGTGCACATGTCTGTGGTACCTCGATGGTGCTTCAACCCCAACTATTCACTGTTCCCATTTACCGTCTTCCCTTAGTTACATCCTTTCGGTCACTCCCCAAACCATTGAAACTGTCACTTCCAAACAACTGCAAATTATATTTCAAATTAAATTTTCTTTTTGTTTTTGTTTTGTTGCTTTTAGAGACAAAGGGTTCTCTGTGTAACCCTGGATGTCCTGGGACTTGCTCTGTAGACCAGGTTGGCCTTGAACTCACAGAGATTCACTTATCTCTGCCTCCTGAGTGCTGGGATTAAAGGCTTGCGTCATCAATGCCCATCTAAGTTTTTTTTTTAATTTTCTTAAACCCAACTTTAGTATCCTTAGAGGAATAATAATTTATAGTTTCAATTTCCTAGAACATCTTGAAATTTTAAAAGAAGCATTCAGACATTTAACATCTTAAATAATGCTCTATTGGTCTTTGAAATTAGGTTGATATTCTGTTTCCAAAGGGAAAATATTCATCTTTTCAAGCATCCTCTCCTAATATCTTTTAAGGAGTCATTGAGATGGGATACTTATAAAATTTCATCCCTTCCCTTAGCCTTATTGCATCTTTTGAAAGAGGAAACATTTGTACTTCTGATTATTTTCAAAGTAATAATATAAATCATCATGCTGGTCAGGATTCTTTATGACTTTTCCTCTGGGGGTCGAACACAATTTTAGAACTGTGGGCCTGGCTTTCTGATTGAAGACACTGGGTTAAATATGCACACTTACCTCTGCTCTCTCCTTCAAACACTAATAACTACATAGTAGAAATAAATCACAAAGGTCTAAGGCCTCAAGGGCCAAGCACACAGGAGAGGACACAAGGGCAGCATAATTTTGGAAACTAGAAAAGAGATAGATGAGTGTTAATTCAACTGGAAGACATAAGAAAAATAGCTCAGAGCCCACTGAGGAGAAAGCCTTAAGCTTCCTGATTTACACCTCAGATTCCAGGATGGATGGTGCCATTATTTCTGNAACTATGAGGAATAGTGAGGCTAAATGAGGAAAATTAACTTGAAATTAGAGTAAAAAGCAGTTACATCCTCAGTTTCTCTTTCACCCCANCCCATCTCTTGCCTTTCTCAACCCAGCAGATGCTACAGCTTTGTTCACAGCATAGGGTACCACAAATCCAGATGCACAAGAGCAGAAGCATCATGGCACAGAGGGGCACCAAGTGAAAATTTATGCACCGAACTTTTCAACTCTTGCCTTTTACAGCTTGTTTGGCTCTAGGAATACTAGCAACCATATTTAACATATCTAGAAATTTAATCATTTCCTTTCAGAGTAATGGATGAATATTGTCTTTGCAAATTCTATGGCTCACCATGCCACACAACAAAATGGGTTTAAAATCAACATTTTTAATGCTTCTATCTAAAAGGTGAGCAGATAGGTAAGGGCTGAAGGATGCCTCACAAAAAGCAAAGGTGAATAAATTAACAGAACAAGATGAACTTAACAAAATGGATGCTGTGAAGTAGGGAGGAATCATGAAACAGAAGATCTTGCCATTATCTTTAAACATAAAAAAAGGTTAAATAGAAGAAGTAGACACAACAGAAGAACATTTAGTAAATGACAATCAAATAAAATGGTAGAAGTTAATAGTTTAATAAGTAGAAAGATAAAGAGGAAAATCCCCACCACACTCACAAAATAGTAAAATATTAGTAAGAGGAATGAAAACATGGAATCACACAGAAGCAAATAGAACAATTAGAAAAGCAATCTAGCAAGTGTGGTCCAGACTCAGAGATCTAGTCACTGCCCCATCCAAAGAGAAAGTCATACGGCACCCTCCTCTCTCACCTGTTCTCAAAGAAAGAAAGGGGAATTCTGAGTAATGAGTAGTGCAAAACAAACTACTTCCATGTAACCTGCTTAAAGACAGAAGTTGGGGCAGGAGAAAAGGAGAATTCATTTCACAAATTCACAAATTGATAGGAGAGCTGATGTCTGGGGGTGGAAAAAAGACAGATGAGCTGAAGCCTGGTGACTTGGAAGGGAGAAGCCAGTGCCTCATTACAAAGCTGGCTGGACACTGAGCTCTTGAGTATGGGCTGTTCAATAAGAAGATTCCCAAATAAAACTAGAAAAGATATTCAAAATGCCAGTATACAAAACATAACACTGAAACCCAAGAAACATAAAAAGGAAGGAGACATGACTTTTCTAAAGATGGTCAGTGACCTTAATCAGATGTGATAAAGCAGATAAATTACTCTAGGACTTAGAAAGGGAAGGCGGTGCCACAAAGGACAAAGTCTATAAAATGAGTAAGAAAACCAGCAACATAGGAGAAAAGTCCACATGGATGGAAAAATCAACAATAAAACTGAGGTTTTTGAAAACATATAGAAATAAAGACAATAGGGCTGAAGAGGTGGCTCAGAGGTTAAGAGCATTGACTGTTCTTCCAGAGGTCCTGAGTTCAATTCCCAGCAACCACATGGTGGCTCACAACCATCTGTAATGAGATCTGGTGCCCTCTTCTGTATACATAATAAATAAATCTTAAAAAGAAAGAAATAAAGAAAATAAAAAAATCTATATAATCATCATAAAGAGAAAAACTACACAACTATGAAAACAGTGTTCAAGAACTGGGGACGCAATCAAAATACCAAACCCAAGAATCCATGAGACAGAAGAGGGGTCTGTGATTAAGCATACATGCATAGAGAATCTACACAATGAAACTAGAATGGAAAAGTTCCCCAATCCACAGCAAGAACTCAAACAAATAAAGCCATCGAGTGATTTAGCCATCCAGTGATATACTGAGGTTTTGTATGACTTACACGTCAATTTTTTTTCTAAAATTTCCCTATCTACTTTTTTTTCCTTTTGCTTCTTTCTGCACCTAGGATTACTTTAAAATTTGAGAGTAAGTAAGACATTTAACAAATATTTTCTAAGCTAAAACTCTAATAGTTGTAAAAACTGAGAAGAGAGAAACGATAGTGACTTACCAGATGAAAAATGTTATTTTCAAGAATACTTTTAGTGCAGATAAGTAGAGCTAAAAACAGCAGGCAAAGCATATCAGTCTATAGGTATACACCCGAGTCCCATTTGTGTGGTTTCCAGCATGTCACCTAACCCCTTCAAACCTTAGTTCCCTCATCTATCAAACAAGAATGATAATTGTATCCCTCTTCCCAGCCACTTAAGTAGTAAGCAATGGCTAGCACTTGGCCACTTTCAGAATAGCAAGTGCTGATGACTCAGAATAAGAACTAGGAAGATGTTTGCTGCCTAGACAACCAGCACATGGGTGGCTGGTAACTGCTGATGAGTGGACGTGACATTGATGTCATGAGATTATGCTTATTTGGTACAAAAGAAGCCTTATTGCCCCAAGAATTTGTTCATTCTATAAATATTTCTTGGGTGAGAACAGAGCTACAAACTCTGTTCTGAGAGCTGAGAAGNAGGCATTGACACCTCACAAGGAGACAAAAGGCAATGCAAGATAGGTAAGTGATACACTCTGCTGAGTCAGAAAATGACTCAGCTTTCAGAGTCTGGGGCAAAACTCAGCATCAGGGTTTTAGGACAATGGTGGGAATGTTCTCTGAATGCCTGGTCTTTAAATAAGAGACTCTGTGGCTCATAGGCTACTGCAATGATTTTGACATTTACTACAGGAAAGTAGGAGTCGGAGAATTTGTAATAGAAGAATGAGGAGGTCAGACTTACATTTTAATAATGGTGTAACATGTTCCATGTTAAATAGTATGTAAGTGTATTTAACAGTGAAAGGGGTGGAGTTAGCAACTTTCCCACCATGACCTATATGAAAAATAATGATAACATTGTTCCCAAAAGATTTAGGGGAGAACTCCATACGAAGTTTGGATTCTGTCTTAGTTAGGGTTTCTATTGATGTGACCAAACGCCATGTCCAAAAGTATATTTGCTTATACCTTCACATCACAGCTCATCACAGGAGGAAGGTAGGGCAAGAACTCGACCAAGGCAGGAGCATGGAGAGGAGTGCTGCTTACTGGCTTGCTCTCCATGCCTTACTGAGCCTGCTTTCTTACAGCTTCCAGGACCACCAGCCCAGGGGTGGCCCCAACCACAATGAGCCAAATTCTCCCCTCATCATTCACTAATTCAGAAAATGCCCTACAGGCCTGCCTAAACCTACCCCCATCTTAGGGAGGCATTTTCTCAACTGAGGGTCCTTCCTCTCAGATGGTGTCAAGTTGACATGAAACTATCCAGTATATTTTATATGTGAATTTCCAAAGCTGGGCTAAGTGGTTTGGGTGGACGAGGAAAAAGATGAACAAATGGATTTAGTACTTCAGCACAGAGAACACGAAAGCCTTAGGAAGAATGTAAGAGAATATGGTTTTTGAATTACTAGGGACTTTCAGTAACCAGAAATTCCTATTACTGGATATTACATACATTCATGATAAATATTTAAGCCTGTGTACGTATAAGCAGAGATAACAATTACAAACAAAAAGCTCAGAGATCCAAAAATATACAGAGCATTTCAGAGATTGGGAGGAGTTGAAGATGAGCTAAAATTCAAGATTTAAGAAGAGGAGGAAATAAAGCGAGAGAGAGGCAGAGTCTAATCACACAGCTCTTTGTGTACCACACCATAAGGTTTGATGTTTATCTTTTAAGGACTAGGGGGTCAGGAAAGATTTTCTTAGCAAGGTATCATTTAATACAATAATCTTCCAGATCTCTCCTCATGGATGCCGTCTACTTGGTTAAAACTGCAGTCACCTACAGATAATTTTGAGGTCCCTGTTAAACTGGAGGCTGTGATAAAACCACATTACCTCATGGCATCAGGAACTGCTGATGCCAGCACCAGGAGGAATACATAGATCATGTTCTCTGATCCATCCTATTTTGGACTAAACTGAACATTTTCAGATAGCTACATTTCTAACAATGAACCTTATTAGACAGAGTGAAGCAAGCCCCGAGTTAGATTACTTCTAGATCTACCTTGGGGCTTCAATTAGCCTTTTTTTCTACACGATCTATAGTGTGGTACATGTTCTTAAACACAAAGAATTATGAGGATGTGCTAAGGTAAGTTTGTAATTCTGAGCTCCAGTTGGTCACTGGGTCACAGAAGCTGCCTTGCTTTCTGTTTAGCCGTACCCTTCACGTTACAGCGGTGTTTGTATTTTCCAGAACACAGGATTAAAAATGAGACTTGAAGCAAACTCTTGACTTTCACAGTTCAGTAGTGCGGGTTTGCCTGGTGGGAGGCAAGAGCTGTCTGCCACCTAAATAGCTATTCTTTTCTGCATTGCAGCCTAGACAGGGTAATTCCTAATAGCCTTCATTTATTTTTATGGTGAATGTCAATCTGTTAAAATGATTGGCTCCTTTCTGAACAGTGAAGGTGCTAACAGCTTTACAGAAATGATTGCTGACACTGGTACCAGAAACAGCGCCAAATTCCTAGGCTCCTCTTCCAAGTCTCCCAAGGCATTCTCCAGCCTCATCCTCATCATGATGCATTCTGCTTAAGTCAACCTTTACCTATAGTTAGGATCTATGGAACGTAATGACTAGACATTGTGAAATTTATTTATTCATTTATCGAAATGTATTGAATTTCATTGTAATATATTAAATTTGGGTTTTTTCCATGTTAGGATTCTGATACATAATAATGTGATAGTTGTAAGAACTTTCAGATCCCAAATCACATTTACAACACAAGTAAAATGCCCAGCCTGTGTTAATAAGCCCTTGCCTTCTGGCTCTCTGAACCCAAGCCCTGAAATCCAGCAGGGGGCACTCATGAAGCCAGGGGGATCTTCCTTGGAGGAAGGTTATTTGCCAAGATCTCACTCTTAGGAAGAGAACTTCCCTCCTAAACTCACTTGGGGTGAGGTTGAGGGTAGCAAACTTCAAGAACACCAGGAAGCATCCTCCAGATGACAGGGTACATAGCAGCAGGTGTCTGCTTCAGGTCTGGAAAGGTGAGAGCCTGGTTCTGAGCCTGTCCCCAACACATGCTAAAGCAGAGGAGAAACTAAACCTGGCAGGCATCTCCTTGCACTGGATCAAGATTGGGGTGAGGGTCAGGTATCTGCTTTGAAAACCATCCCAATCACCTGTCAATTTGGCAGGGCAACCAAGCCACTAAGGGGCACGGAGTTAGAACTTCCATAGATAAAAGGATTGCCCTTTCAAGGATTCAAGTTGGAAAGTCCTTGAGATCCAAGGCCCATACCAAAGCCTTGTAGTTTTCCCTACCAACTTCCTATGATCTTTAAAACAAACAACAACAACAACAACAAAAAAAAACCCTCAATCTATTTAGTGTTGCCCCTATGGCCCTGGGACCATCTACTGCCCCATGGGGAGATTTTCAGGCCCTGCATCCCTGAAGAAAATTGACTATCCTGCCTTCCCTGTAAGCCACCAATTCCCAATAGCTCCTCAACTAGGGGGTGGAACTTCACAAGCCCCACCCCCTGGCTCACTTGTTCCTGTGCAAGTCTTGTGCATGCCATCACAGCTGCTGTGAACCCACATGTAACTGGGCTGTGATACCTGGAAAATGCTGTTCCGCTCCAGGCACCTACTGCCGGAGGCATCTTCCAAGGGAATCCCATGGTGGTGTGGGAAGGAGTGATACAGATGTCCCAGTCAGAGCTGCTCTTCCATGGACTCTTAATCTCTGCATGTTGACTACTTGTGCCACATGTAGTGCTTTCTCTGAGCACGTTCATTCATTTGACACTGGCCAGTGTTCTAGTAATAACCAACCAAAACAATCGCCTCTGATGAGGGTTGAGATAAAGATAAGTCCAGGAGCAGTTTAGTGCTCTGCCCATTTAGCAGAATAATAGAACCTAATACTATGATCCTTTCATTCTATATAATTCTCCATATTAACATGAAACTAAATCATGCTAAAGGCACAATAAAGAAACATACAAAGGGTAAATTTAAGACTAACATTACATGTCCAGGAAACCACAGGGACAATGTTTGTTTACTATGAATGGGGTTATGGAAACTTGAAGTTTAACAAACCCACATCAACAGAAACCAAGTACAGAGTTGTTGGTCTTTGTGTTACATACAGGCAGGGTCTGTCATTTTGTTCCATTACAAACAACATTTTATTTAAAAGAACAACTTCAGCAACCTAAGTAAGTGCACTTGAATTTTGAAAAGCTACACATCACAAGCACCTAATAAAATCAGTAACTAGAGGAGCCAGAGAAACACGCATAAGTGTAAGAGGCTCAAATAAGGCCCTTTAGTCCTACAACAAAACGAATAGAAGACTTAGTGTAATTTAGCCACAGGCACTCACAGCATACCTGCACGTTGCCATTGGCTCTCTGATTCTCAGGAAAAGCAGGATTTTTCAATAGCCAACGGACTCGATACTCATAAGCTAATGATCAACACTAAAAAACAATTCAGCCCAGACAGGACACAGACTTGTAGTGGTTACCATACAATTCAACCAGATCCCTGTGCACAACTAACTGGGAAAATATGCATTTGATCCTGTCTATGAAGAACCCCACAGAACACTGGCCAGCATTAAATNGATGAATATGCTCAAAGCATCACACACAGAAGATTCTTATATTAATGGATATTTTCCATTTGAGATGTTGTAAGAATCCAAGCATGTAGAATTGCTGATTGCAACTTTAATATTTATCTAGAGAACAAAGACTTTCCCAGAAACATTTCCTTCCTGCCTCTGGTCTCAATTTTCTTCTGTACCTACACTTTGTTGTGCTGCACATCAGAGGCCAAAGTATAAGGAGTGTTTCAAAGATTCACTTACTGAGTGGAAAACAGGACAAAGGAGAGATCAATATAACAAAAGAATCCATAGTAACTTCTATGGGCTGCCACTGACTGCTGGCTCTACTGTGTAGCAATGCCTCCCCTCAAAGATTTGTAATCTTAAAATATGCAGTAGGTTATGATTAAATACTGTAGTACCCAGAGCTACCATTCCTCATGCTCCAATTCCCCTAGTCTGGGGGAAACAGAAATATATATTTAGTTTCTTTCTAATAAGCTCTTCCTTGTATACAATGTGTTGGGATCACGTTCACTCACCATTGCCCTCTCTTATTACCTTGTCCTCCCCTGTCCACACCTTCCTCCTCCCAACCATTCCCATCCTAGTTGTTTCTTTGGTTGTATGTATGCAGGGCTGGTGCAGGTAGGCACAGCCTCAGTGTGTTCTTGACTGCAGCAGCCTGTTGCATCCAGAAGACAGTGTCTCTACCTCTTCCCCATCATCTGGCTCTTAGCATGTCTGCTTCCTCATTCCTGATGCTCCCTGACCCTTGGAGGGGACAGATCTATGTATTTTTGTTTTGTTGTAGGCAAAATTTATTTCTTCATACTGTACATCTTACTTTTACTCAAAATATCTAACTGCATTTAAATATTCGAATTTATTATTTTATTGCATAAAACACTCTTGAAATTTATTATTTGATGGCATAAAAACACATAAAACAAACCGTCTTACTGTTTATCAATATTTCCCTTTCATATAGCTTGCTGAAAGTATTGGTTTAACTTTTGAAGTTAGGCATTGTATTCTTTACATAGCAAACATTTGACATTGACTATTATAATTCATAGGTCTTACTTTTTTGTTTTATTTCCACATCTCCTTAATGCTGTACTCTAAATGAACTATCTCTATTTTAATAAGAATGCCATTCATCTGCCCTTGAGAACTACAGGTCATAGGATACAACTTGAATAATTCTTTTAGTTTGAGCTAAAAGTTACTGACCCCAGATCAGCTTTAAATTATCATCCAAATAAATGGGAGTATATGTATGTATACATATGTATAAAAATATGTATCTAAGGCAGGGTGTGGTAGCAATCACCTTTAATCCAAGCAATCAGGAGGCAGAGGCAGGTGGATCACTGTGAGTTTAAGGCCAGCCTGGTCTACATTGTGAATTCTAAGCCAGTAAAGCCTATATAACAAAACTCTATGTAAAAAAACAAAAAGGCAAAACATTTACATATCTCTTTAATGTTTTTCCTAATATTAAAATACCCACTGAAAAAGATTAATACATAATTAATGTACAGAGATGGGCCCTCCATTAGCAGTGGTGTCTGCAAGTTCCATGATGAACACCACTGTTCTGTGCCCTGTTAGCTCCTATAGATTCTGTCTGAGGATACAAGGGGGTTATAGATGAAGCATAAGAATCCTTTCATTCCTTTTTTCCTTTAAAAATATAATTAAAAATTAAATGTATTGCAAGAGCTGTTAGCCTTAAGTTCCCTTGCTTTGAACAAGAATTCTTAAGTTCCACAAGGCAAGACTCTCACGATGCTCAGAAGATCTGGCACTTAAAAAAAAGACAAGCTAATTAATTTTAATTATTTAATAAAAGTATTTGGTTTGTTGATAAGTTCACAATCTGTGAAAACAATGGTGCAGTCACTCATTGATTTCCTTACTGAATATTTAATGGAGTTAAATGTGGACATATTTTCAAGGGAACATAAAAATGTACAGAATAGACAGTGAAACGTAACAGGTTGGCCAGAGGGGAGAAAAGTACTTGTTCATGTTTGCTTTTTTGAGGCAGAGTTTTACTGTATATCCCTGAATTGCCTAANGCTCTTTATGTAGACCAGGTTGGCTTCCAACTCACAGAGATCTATTTATCTCTGCCCCCTGACACTGAGATTAAATAAATGCCCAGAAAATGGCCACATTTTTAAAATCCATGATGTAAATTCAGATGCTTTTAAGTACAAAGAAAATAAAATAACAACTTTTCTTATCTATAGTATTAGATAAGGATATTTGCCCCTCTTTGACTAACAGGCTACTTACAGTATCATGCCCATTTTCCTAAGCTATGNCTCGAGAAGTGTCAAGTGTGATATGCAGACTCAGGAAAGCACAGTACAGTGAATGCATCTCAGAAAAAGCATGGCAAAATAAACCTTGATGTTTACTTGTATGTACTCTGACACCTTTGCTAACAGGTTCACATACACAAGTGCAAACTGTAAATTTCTCATGTGCACAGGTTTCCCAATCACCAGGTGGGCTAGACTTCATGAAACAGTACCATGTGTAAATGCCACATTTAGTGACTACAGAAAGGTGCAGATAGAGGAAACACACTGATGTTAACTGCCTTAAATTATTGAGTTCATAAATGGTAATATTCCCAATAAACCAATATTGGGATAAAATCCCAAGCATACCAATAATCTTGCTGCTGGAATTATCTAATGTGCTTTTTACGCAAAAAGCGTGTGCTGCTCTTTCAGGTTCAATCAACACAGCAGATTGCTATAACTCCAGCAGTTTTGTGAACGGCTACCAGGTTGATGATAAGTAGGGCAGGTCAGTTTATCAGGCTTTATCTCTAATTAGCACTGAGTAAAAACCCACACAGAAAACTGCCGCAGAGAAAAGACCTGACCTTGCTAAGCTAGATGCACTGAAGGGAGGGCAGATGAGACTCCATATTCAAAAAGAAGAAGCCCATTATGCTGTCCAGTTGTCAAAAGGGACCAGCTTTGAGTAGCTACCTCCACCATCCAAACACAGTGTGTTAAGTCAGCTCCCAGAGACCTCTGAGGGAAACAGCATCCATTCATTCTCTTTGAGTTGCATTCCCACCTACACATACACCTGAAACAGGTCAGATTCACCTTACCTTTCTCGCAGTGGCTTCCTGTGAATCCAGAAGGACAGGCACATTTGTTAGGAGCCACACAGGTACCTCCATATCTGCAGCCCTCCTCACAGAATGCTGTTGTGGAAACAAAGACTTTGTTTAGGTGATGCATGCTGAAGCTCCCACATAACTCCTTACATACACTGCCCAGGGAATACACCTCTGTATTAGCATATTCAATTTTTTCTATACACATGAAGAAATAAATGTAACAATACTTTTCCACTGCTTTATATCAAATCAGTTGAAATAATAGATGTAAGGTGTTGCACTTTGGACTTGGCATGTGCTAACTGAGAGCTGCTATCNACAGAGATTTCCACTCTGTTTTTATATATATCTCAAATAAATATTGATTTATTTGAAATCATCTGAGATGAATAGTTCAAAAGGGAAATGTGAGGTTGGTAACTTCTTCAATTCTCATTGCCTTAGAAATTATTTTTCCCCAAACTATCATTTATATAGTCTTTTATGACAATATATTTTTTTAATTTTTCAAAAATATTTTTGGTACTTGTAAACATTTTTATAAAACAATAAATGCAATGAATCCTTTACTCTTGGATATTTAAGCTGGCTCCAGTACTTTGCCTCTATAAATAACCCACTATCCTCTTAGTTAAGATGTTTAACTCATCACAAACTATTCCTTTAGGGAAAGTACATGAATATGAAATGTCTCTTGAAAGGGTGTGGACTTAACTCCACATATTGGTAAGTCTTACAAAGCTATCCCACCCTACCTGAACTCCTTAATGTTAACTGTCAATAAGATACAACATAGACTCACCTATAAAGAGAATCTTAATGAAGTGTTATCTATAGCAGGTTACCCTATGGACTTGTCTACAGGATATTACATCAATTATTAATTGATATAAAATGACCCAGTTCAGTGTGGGTGGCACCATCCTCTAGGCTGGGGATCCTGAAGAGTAAAACAGAAGAGGAGGCTAGCTGGACACAAGCAAGTAGACAAGGGTCCTTGGATTTAATCTTTCTGTACCCTAAACTGTAGCTGGCAAGAGCATTTTTGAGTTCCTGTCCTGACTTCCAACAGCAATGAACTCTGACTTGGAATTGTGAGTCCTTTCCAAACTTACATTGCTTTTTGTCAGGGTGTTTTTTCACAGAAACAGGAATGAAACCCAGACTCCACCCCCAAATGCTATCTAGCTGAGGGGGTTCCCTGTTAAACACCTACAGCAAGGTAGCACTCACAACTGTCCCTTCACACAGAGTTACCAACTCCCATCTCACACCCCACCATCAGATCCTCAAGGACACTAGCTAAACTGCTTCGCTCATCACCACGTCCTAATCTCAGCATCTGCCCCATAGCAGTTACTGAAGATACTGGTTGGATAGTTTAGTCTCCATTTTGCAGGTTCCTCTGATAGGAAAGTTCCTGCTCCTGTAATTCTGCATCACTTCCATTCAGGATAAATCACTGAAAAGTGTTACCATATAACCATCCATGCAATTTGTTGACTAATAAAGTCATTGAAATTTGCTATTAATGAAGCTGATTGAAATGGTTAAGGCTGAGTTCCTTGTATCCATATGAGAGCTGGCTGAGCAACAGTTTTAAATTTTAATTGTAGTAAGAAAATGTCACCCTGGAAAAATGTCCTGGCCGTATGTTGCCATCATCACATAATTAATATGAGTCTAGCTATAAAAAGCCACAGGGTGTGTTTAGAATGCTGAGAACNAGTCAAAGATGTAGAACTTATCACAATGTTGTTGTTTACACATCATTTACTATCTCTTGGGTAAATTCATATTCCACACATTCAGCAATTAATTGTAAGCTGCTTTCTATGCTGGAGGAGAGTGCAGACCTTGGAACTGAAGGACTATTTCCTACTCCCAGCATGTCAGCATACTACAAAAACAACAGCAACAACAAAAAAGATCTAGGCAAAATCTGCTTTGGTGTGCTCATCAAGAAACATATATGCATCTTGAGAAATCACACTGTGTAAGCTCTGTGAAGGCATTTTCGGTGAGATATTATATATTACAGATAGGTAGATAGATAGATAGATAGATAGATAGATAGATAGATAGATAGATAGACAGACAGACAGATTAGATAGATAGAGAGAGAGAGAGAGAGAGAGAGAGAGAGATAGATAGATAGATAGATAGA
>LZPO01077466.1:0-10631 GCA_001675575.1 Neotoma lepida
GAGAGAGAGAGAGAGAGAGAGAGAGAGAGAGAGAGAGAGAGAGAGTATAAATTGGAGATTGACACTGGGTTCCTTCATTGGAGCTCAGGAGAACTGTGGAAGATGGGGAGGAAGAGCTGTCAGAGCCAGAGGACTCAAGGACACCAGGAGAACATGGCCCACAGAATCAACTAAGCAGGGCTCATAGGAGCTCACAGAGACTGAAGTGGCAATTACTGAGTCTCCATAGGTCTGTGGTAGGTCCTCTGCATACATGTAATGGTTCTTAGCTTGGTGTTCTTGTGGGACTCACAACAGTGAGAATGGGTATGTTACTGATTCACCTGCTCCTGGGACCCTTTTCCTCCCACTGGTTTGTCTTGCTCAGCCTTCATAAGAAGGTTTGTGCCTAATCTTATTGTAACTTGTTATACTGTGTTCTGCTGATATCCCTGGGAGGCCTGCTCTTTTATGAAGGGAAATGGAGGAGTAGTGGATCAGGAAGAGGGGGAAGTGGGTGTGTGGGGAGGCTGGGAGGAGTAGAGGGAGGGGAAACTGCAGTTAGGATGTATTGAAAAATAAAATAAAATAAAATAAAACACACAATAACTGCACTTACCAGTCAGACTAGCTGCACTGACCTGCTTCAGGTTTCACTTTCTATCTAGCTTGAGACTGTCTCTTATACACATCTAGATGTGTATAAGAGACAGGTGTTCTGCTGATATCCCTGGGAGGCCTGCTCTTTTATGAAGGGAAATGGAGGAGTAGTGGATCAGGAAGAGGGGGAAGTGGGTGTGTGGGGAGGCTGGGAGGAGTAGAGGGAGGGGAAACTGCAGTTAGGATGTATTGAAAAATAAAATAAAATAAAATAAAACACACAATAACTGCACTTACCAGTCAGACTAGCTGCACTGACCTGCTTCAGGTTTCACTTTCTATCTAGCTTGAGAAATTGTTCATGTAATTGACCTTCTCCAGAAAACTAGGACATACAGTACTCTCTAGTTACATTGCAGAGCCTGACTTCTGCAGCTCCTATCGGCTCACTCTGTTCACAAATGCCCTCCTCAAGAAGTTCTCCGAGGTGTGTAGTGTCCTTCCATCCCAGGCTGTGTGACTAATAAGTTGCTATAAGTCTCATCTTTGATGAGCCAAAGGCTATGCTTTTGGCTATTTCCAATCATCTGCGGTACCTAGTCTGTCAATGAGATGACAGTCACGTGGTCAGAACAATCACCGTATTGACATTTCTGACCCCCACGAGCTCTATTTTCCACATAGTAATCATCTTACTGAAACATAAATAATGTTTAGAAATTCTCTAGTACAAGCAGTCCTGTAGCTCTCCCTTTCACACACAATTCAATCTGTGTGAAACATAGAAGTGCAAGCATCTTTCCAGAATCCAGAGTCGGGACAGTATAAAGTTGCTTTCTACCATTAACGCCTCAAGTGCCACTCTGTCTTCTGCTCCATGTGATTACATACCATACAAAGTGGCAGGGACAGAGGGCTAGGGGAGCCACCCACCTGATTCAAAAAGGATCCCTAACGATTATTTAAAACTGAGACCAAAGCAGATTGAGTTTTGAAAGAATATTTTATCACTGATTATGCAATTGTTAGTGCATGGTAAAAGTCAAATTTTATCAATTTGTTTTGCACTCNAAAATGTTCTATGTATAATACACACCTTATTGTCTGGCCCATGGTGAGAACAGCCCACTGACCACTTTCTTCCTTGGTATTCATGTTTCTACTTAGTGTATTAGCATCAAGCTATTACTGTACCTAAATTGCTTTCACCCCAAGTCTCACATTGCTTTTATTTTTGTTTCTTTCAGGTCATTGCTTAGGTGTGTTTTCTCACTGAATCCTCTGTGAATACCCTATTTAAAATGGCAATACTGCTCCTATCTTCCATGTGATTGACTTTAAATGGGAAATATTTCAAGTTCAGAATAAAATTGTTTTGCAAATATTTATCTTATTTTCTTTTACAATTCAATTTCATTTCAGACTATAGGTCTATTTTATGCCCGCTTCTGAGAAGTCATAAAAGCGAGGGATTGTTATAAGCCATTTGAGTCAAATCCTAATGGCTGTCAATTTAATTACATACCTCATTAGATACAAGATAACCTGCAGACCTTTACCTTTCAAAGTAAAGCTGAAGCTTAGAGGGACAAGGAGCAGAGTGTGTTTGGCTTCAGTTAATTTGGATGGTAGCAGAGTATATTAGTAATAATTAGAATAGTAACTGATTAGGTAACTACCAGAGAGTAGATCTCTTTTATATGATTGATTTTATTACTGTAGTGATCTCATGAAATTGGTCTTTTTATGTTTTTCTCTTAGAGCTAAAATACATGAGCAAAACATCTTTAATGTTCTGGTCAAGGTTGTCCAACTGATAAGAGATTGTCAAGCTTTCAGGAGGGCCAACCTCTACCAAAGCTCACCATCGACAGTGGGGCCTTACTTACCTTTGTAGAAGGGAACAAGGTGAGGCATCACATGAAAGATGTCAAGCAAAGCCACCAAAATATGAATACAGAGTAAACAACAACACATCCATATTCAGTTAAAAGAGAAAGAAAAGCAAAATAGAAAACCTGAGGTGCAATGATTTGGGTTCAGTAGTTCAGAGGTCTGCGTGATCTGTTGCTTGGTGACACGACCTACAGATGCTAGCTCTTTGACAGGTAGAAATGCAGCCCTGATCCTATGTTAATGTAATGAATTCAAGTGCTGCTGCACACTACTTTGGTTACTGCAAACCAAAGGTCTGCAGTCATTTGCATGAAACATATAAATAGAGGCTTTTACTTGCATGTTGTCGCAGACATAAATTCAGTTTACTTTTCCTAAAAGGCAGAACTTGGCTATGAACATTAAAGATGACTTGTATGACCATGTTAATCTTTTCACCTCATATTTCAAATTTTATGGGAACTTTATTACTAAATAATATATCTCCAAGCTCTCTTTTTGTAGCTCTGCTGCCCATTACTTGCCTAAACTACACTCTGTCATTACTTACAGCAGTTTTATGCCTCATATACTGCACAGCCATGATGTCTGTCTTCCTAATAAATTCTTCATCACTTTCAATATATTCATCTGCACTGCAGCTTCATTAATATCCTTTCATTCAAACATCCAGGTAGGCAGCATCCTGCCAAAGGAAAGGCTTTAAAAAAATTAATTAGGCCACAGGAACCTGCTTCTGGGCTTTATTCAATGTCATGAAATAATGTAGGCACTTATATAATACTGTGACTTTTGAATAACAGATTAATTAGGAGCATCCTTATATGGAAGAATAAATAGGGTATTCATGACATGACTTTTACTGCCACAATAAAATGAAAAAACTCAATATTCAATCAAGTTTCAGTCTAACTATTCTTCATTGGTGTGTGCTTGTTTCCAAGACTCAGAAACATTCACTAAAAGGTGTTCCAAGAGATTTTCTGATTGTTATCTTGCCACAATTCTTTGTTTAAACTATTGTACTGTGGGAGGTAATCTAGACACAGAAAGCCAAATGTCTTGTTTTCTTATTCCTAAATGTGTAGTTATAAACTAGAGTTGCCCCTGAAACCAGAGAAGTAAAAAAAGAGTCGTGGATGGTGAGAGAAGGAGTTCTAGAGAGGAGGATACTAAGGGAAAGCTGCTATTGCTGGGGAAATTGGGGTGGTAAATGGGAAGGTGCGAAGGGAATCAATTCAGAGGGTGAGAGGGGCAGGATGGATAAAGGACACTAAGGATGTTTGAAAAGCTATAGACAAACTTATTTTTTGTTTACTTATTACATATGTAATATATACAAGTATATTACATACACACATATACATAGTAAAGTATATATATATATACATATATATACATATATATGTGTGTGTGTGTGTGTGTGTGTGTGTATGTACAAGAACCAAGAGCCAAGAGCCAAGACTATCTAACAAGACCCCCGGTAGCATGCATGGGAAACTGATCTTCCAGTTGTTGGTCAGGGGAATGGAAGATACTTTTAAAATAATATAGACTATTGCCATTTCCCTTGGTTTCTTCCCATCATTTGAAAGTAAGTCCTTGTTGCTGAAGATGTCACACAGTTTGGAGACAGGGCTTGTAAGATTCAAACTGCAATTGAGCTGGGAGTCTCCTTGCTGAGGATTAGTTCTCATATTATCTAAAAGTATTATGCAAGCTCCAAGGAAGAAAAGCAATCAATAGTCTAACCTATAAGCCACAACAATAACCAGTATGGCAAGATATAATATATATCTTGGGGGTAAGTAACAGCTATCTAGTTTGACTTAAGGCCTGTTGAGTGGAGAATTCATGTCTAGTACTATAAACCTAGCCAACTATTTATGGCTGGTAATGTCATGAACCCTAGAGGAGCGAACCTACCACTACCATTTTCCTAAACCAATATAATTCATAACTGCATTCTAAATACATATCTTTCTACCCAGAGATGAGTGAATCTCNTACCCTTAATCAAAGAAACTTCTTTTCACAGCAGATGGATACCATTACAGAAATCCAGTCAAAATGCAAAAAACCAACTGACTGTAGAATGCTTAGCCTCAACTGATACATCTACAACATAACTTTTACACTTAAAGCTCAGAGAATAGTTCATAAGAGGGGGTGAAAAATAGTAAGAGCCAGAAAACAAGGGCAGCTATTGAGAAATTGTATCTTCTATATGTGGTGATATTTTGTCTGTATCCCCCAATAAAATTTATCTGAGGATCAGAGGAAAAATAGCCAGCCACTACAGTAAACAGAAGTCATGCAATGTTAGCACACAGCCTTAATCCATCTGGTTCTCTGTGAGTTCAAGGTCACAGTAGGGAACAAGCCAAGCATAGTGACACACGCCTTTAATCCCAGCATCAACCATAGAGTTCTGGAGGTCTGTGCAGACAGACAGGAAGTGATGTAGCTTGGTGGAGAGAGGAAATGAGTTAGCAGAATGGACAGGCATTAAGAACCTTTGTAGAGAGGAAGTTGCTCTCTCTTTGGAAGCAGCGGCATTGGTGAGGTGAGGCTATCTGGTGGCTGTTCTTATTCCTCTGATCTCTGTCAGATTTTCACCCCTATTTCTAGCTCTTTGTTTTTATTAATAAGACCATTTAGAAATCCATTTTACCTCTATATATGACAGGGAAGTTTCACCCATGAAATCTCAGCAATATGGTGCATAAACAAGACCTGAACAATGAAAACATTGCTGACATGCCAATATAAAAGAGGGTAAATCTCACAAGACCTTGCCTCTAATGAAGAACTCAGGGAATTAATGGCCTCTGCAAGAGTAGGAATCAGTCTTCTCTAGGAATGTTGCCTCTCATAGGTTATGAATACCAAGTAGTCATCCCTGAATACAGACAAATAGGGCAATATTAAATGAACTCATAAGGTTTTATGTGTGTATATATTATATAAATATATATTGTATATATATTATATTAAATACATATTATGTATATTAGCTAAAGAAGCAGTCTTGAATTTGAGGGAGAGTTTGGGGGCCTATGTGAGGGACTAAGCAGTGAGAGGGAGGGGTGGAAATGATATAAATATAGTATTTATATATAACTCTCAAAAAATTAAACAGATATAAAAGGAACTCACATGTGTAAGATTGTGTTTCCCACATCAACTGAAAACAATACACTCAAGAATGTAGTAAGTTATTTGCTGTACTCTCTGTTTTGGTAGAATTCTCTATCATCCACACTGCATTTGAAGGGAGAGGAAACTCCTTTTTTTATTCAAGTAGAAACTTGATCTTTCTCTCTCTCTCTCTCTCTCTCTCTCTCTCTCTCTCTCTCTGTGTGTGTGTGTGTGTGTGTGTGTGTGTGTGTGTGTGTGTAATTCAAAGTTGTGAAGGCATATATCTGGCCATTTCTCAACTGTGTAANAAGATTAAGGGTTTGAAATCATTGGATTTCAGAAATGGGAAAAATGACAGTGTCTTAGATTTTAACTTAGAAAATATACCAAGAAAAAGAAATTCCTGGCCTCCTAACAGTGGGAACAGGGGTTGTCTCTGACTCTTTTACTGGCTTTTGGAACCAGACTCCTCATACTGGGTTGCCTTGCCCAGACTTAATACATGGAGAGGTGCTTAGTCTTACTGCAACTAGATACGCCGTGTTTTGTTGATCCTCATGGGAGATCTGCCTTTTCCTAAACAGAAACAGAGGAGGAGGGGATTGAAGGGTGGGAAGTGACAGGGTAGGGGTAGGAGCTGGGAGGAGAGGCAGGGGGAAACTTTGGCTGGGACATAATATAAATAAATTTATTTTAAAAAAGAAAGGAAAAGAAATTCTATAGAAAACAAATTTTGGTGCAGGGTGGTGGTGACAGGTATGACAATAATTCAAAGTCAACTCAAACATGGAAAATGATGAAAATAAACTAATCTTTTTCATTTTACAGAAAGATACTTGGTTTGGGTGTTATTTAAGAGATGATTTTTAAGGGAAAATACTGCATAGATTTTATGTCATAATCCAAACTTAAATAATTTTTTCTTTTATTTAATTAGATTGTGTTATAATTTTAAAATGTGAGTGTGGCAGAAATACTTAACTTGAGACGTATGTTTTGGCAGACTTGTAGCAGGAAAATATGAAGCGATGAATGAAAAAATATTGTAGCTGCAGACAAAAATGTGGATGAGGATCACAAACATAGTCATCACCAAAATAGATATTCTTGGCATTTGTATGTATAAATTAAAAAACAGTAAAATGAATCCATTTCTAGAAATTAGTTATCCAATCCAACTCCATCATTTTGACTTTTTTTAAATTAGAATATTTTACTTTTTTATTTTTTTTTAATTTAAGATTTTTTTTTTCATTTTACATACCAACCACAGATCCCCGACTCATTCCTCCTCCTGCTCCCCTCCAGCCTTCCTCCTTTCTGACACCTCCTCCCATTTGCCTCCTCCAAATGGGAACCTACAGAGACAACTGAACCAAGGAACTCCCAGGAACTCACAAACTTGAGACTGACAGCCCTGGAACATCCATGGGACTGGACCAGGTCCTCTGCATACAGGAGATAGTTGTGTAGCTTGGTCTGTTTGAGGGGCCCCTGGAAGTGGGATCAGGATCTATCCATGATGCATGAGCTGGTTTTTTGGAGCCTGTTATCTATGGTGGGATGCCTTGCTCAGTCTAGATGCAGGGGGCGGGGCTTGGTCTTACCTCAACTGAATGTATCATTTTGACTTTTATAGAATGCCACACCAATGCATTTGCATAGTATATAGCTCTCTATACCTGCCATCTTCATTTACCTCAGCATTTTTGAGTAACATCATGGTGATTGCATGAATCAGGGTTTTTTGGTCTGCTTACTGTTTGTCAATAATTTCATTGTGTGAATGGACTATGATTGACTTACCTGTTCACTGATGACTATATGGTTTCTTTCTAGTTTTGAATTGCTATCAAAATTGGGGGTTCAAGTTAAACTGCATTTCATAGAGCTACAGTCACTTCACAGTCTTTACTTATCACTTATGTTTCTAATGTTTATGCCCTATTTTTATTTCTGAAATTGATAATCTCTCTCCCCCCTGCTCTTTCCAGTCATTCTATCTGATGGTTTGCCATTTCTTTCAACTAAGGAAAAAAAGTTCCCCATCCCATGCTTTTGATATTGCATGTCCATTCTTGGGGATATGTAAAGAAATATATATTCTGCTTGGATAGTTGTGAAAATAGACCACAGAAATGATTGTACCCAAGTTAATTTTGGCATATTGTAGAGAGTGGATGAAGTCCTGAGTAAATATGTTGAATACATAGTGTTGAAATGGGTATAGCTGTGTCAAGGACCCCAAAGTTTTAGGTGCGTGGAAATGGAAAAACCTTCCTTGGCTGTGGCTCAGAAAAAAGGCAAAACATTCCTCTGTTTTTGGAACATGGGAGTTAAAAAATTATTGTCATTTAGCTAAAACCAGTGAATCCAGAAACTATCAACCATATCTTCCTCTTCCTAGATGTTTCTAGCCTGAGACTGCTCCTCTGCAAAGACCCTCCACCAAAACTAGACAAATTCCCTTTCTTGTGCTGTTTAATAGTCATGCTGAGTTTCTTAGTTGAATAATACCTGTACTCCACCCTATAGAGTACAGTCTATCCCATCACAGCTTTTCTGTATGTGTATCTGTCATTGTTTCTTCAGTGTTTGTCATTTTTTCATTCCTGTGTTGCCCCAGTCAGTTTTCTAGGACCAAGCCATGAAAAAGGCGGCATGAACCAATGACTTTCTTGGTCTATAGGAGTATGGGCCACTTACTGGCAGCTACATCACTGATCACTGAAGAATCATTTCCTTCTCTCCCCAATTATTTTGTATTGTTATATATTATCTGGAGAGAGAAGGCCCTCATGGAGTCACTTAAGCCTTGTGACCATTCCCTCCTTAATATTATGGAAGAGAACTTATCCAAATCTCCTAAGGGTCTTTGGGGGGGGGGCAAGCACAGCAGCTCTGACTTCAAGATAGTTAAAGACTATGGCAACTCTAAGATACAGAGTTCCATAGATGACTTTATGGATTTGTTGTCATTAATTCATTTTAAGTTAATTAATTTATACTCTTATTTGTAAGATGAATTTTTAAGTGGTCTTGTTAAATAAAAACACAGGGCCAGAAATAGTGTGAAAATCTGACAGAGATCAGAGGAATTAGGAACAGCCACCAGCCTCACCTTAACAATGCTGCTGCTTCCAAAAGAGTGCACGATTTCCTATACTTCCACATCTATATCCTTTTCTGTTCTGTTCTTCCATTGGCTCTCTGTTAGCCTATCTACATCACTTCCTGTCTGTCTGTATAGACCTCCAGAATTCTATGGTTGATGTTGGGATTAAAGGCATGTGCCTCCGTGCTTGACTTTGTTCCTAGTGTGACCTGGAACTCACAGTGATCCAGACAGACACTGCCTACTAGATGATAGGATTAAGGGTGTATGCTAACATTGCAAGGCTAGTGGCTGACCTTGTTCCTCTGATCCTCAGATAAATTTCATTGGGAGACATAGATAAAATACCACCACACTTATTTACTATTTTTCTGCTTACTTAGAGTTTATTGTGATTATATAAATTTCTAAATATTTAGGATTATATTGTATTAGATTTGTTTTTGTTTAAACTGTTGTGAACAGGAAAACACACCATATGTCATCTCCATTGCTTGAAATTTGATTGGTTGCAGAGAATTTGGTCTGTATGGGTCAATGTTTAATGTAAAACTATGCCTTATGTTGTTCTTAGGTATTTGTTTATGATCGTCAGTTAGGCCAAGTTGATTGTTGGTTGTAATCAAACATTCTTTGGTTGTAATCAAACATTCTATATTGCTGTTGCCCAGGTGTGGCTTCTCCCCAGGGAACTGGGTCCTCTCACATCAGTCACTAGTGAAGAAAATGCCCACGGCTAAAAGGTATATACCATCATAGGTTGGAAAACTTAGCTTTTGTATCAATTAAAATTAGAAAAATGCTGTTGTTCATTTATATATATATATATATATATCACTTCTACTGTTATACTCATTAATATTTCTACTGTATATTATAATTATTTTCTATGATGGATATTTAAAAACATTTCTATATTTAAGTTTACATGCAATGAGTTTTATCTTGTTTTATATTCTCATATATATTCTATCTCTTAGTTTTTACTATCTTTTCCATGAACTATAGGTTTCTTTGGTTAAATTTTTATTTATTTACTTAAAATATTGCTCTATTTTATTTTTACAATCTCCAAAAATAGTTATTATATTACTTGCTCTATCTAAATGCAATTTCCACCTTTAATTCTATTGTTTGTCCTAGACTATATAAGTTGCTAAATCAAAATAAGATCAAGTGAGTAGTTATTAATGCACAAAATATTTTTCATAGTTCTGGAGGATGGTAAGATCAAGATCACGGTCCTGCTGGATTTCCTGTCTGGTTGGATCCATCTCCTGCTTCATAAATGGCACCTGCACATTGTCTTAACTGTTAACTGTGTAGAGAAATCTCTGGTAGCTCAACAATCCCATCCACAATGACAACATCATCACGATCCAATCATTTCTGAAGGGCCACTTTCAAATACCTGAGCATTGGTTGTTAAAGTTCTACATTTTAATATGGGCAGGTGGGGAAACAAACAGGCCACAGAACTTATATCAAGACTTCCTCTCTATCTTAGTTTGATTATGGTAAGAGAGAGAGAGAGAGAGAGAGAGAGAGAGAGAGAGCGAGCAGGGGAAAGGCGGGGAAAGAGGAAGGGAGGGAGGAAAGAAGAGAGGGAGGAGGGAGAAAGAGAGACTCTAGGTACTCAAAGACTGTCTTTGTATGTGCTTTAGAAATTTTTTAACTTTGCAAATATTTCTTCTTTATATTTATTCATCTTTCTGTGAAATTGTCTGACATATAGTCTAATTGACTATATATTAGATTTTTTGAGTATTTGATTCAAATTCCTTGAAATCCACCTTCTGGATTTCAATATGTAGCCTAGACTGTTCTAGAACTTGATATATATTCACAGGCAAGCCTGTAACAAATTATCCTACTTCTTTAGCTTCCCAAGAGCAAAATG
>LZPO01077467.1:0-11098 GCA_001675575.1 Neotoma lepida
ACACACACACACACACACAAACAAATAAATAAATAAATAGAAAGCATAATGCAATTTTTAAAAGTAACTTTTGAATGCTGTCATGTTGTGGGTGGAAAATTCTCCACTATGAAACTTTTATGCACAAATTTTTAAAACAAAGTATAAAATTACCTTCAGGTTCTATATATGAGGGATATGGAATATAAATTTGTGCTTAGATGTGGGTCTCATGTATATGTTGTATATGTGGAACATTCCAAAACCCTGAAGAATCTGAAATAATTCTGATTTTTCAACCTGAATCAGATTTGAAACTAGTTAAGAATGTACAACTAATACAGTTGTCTGTAGTCTAGCAGATGCTAAATTAGATATTTGGTAGCTCTTTTAAATTGTGTAATTTATCAACTATAATGTATGCTCATATTACATGTGTGCATTATTTAATACATTCTTTGATGTATGTGAGATAGTTTGTTGTAGTGCCAACATCACATAGTGTACTTAAGCTAACTAGGCGAAATAATCCAATGGAATCACCAACAGCTATGTGATACATTTTTCCAAGCNTTCTGACATAATGCTTGTATATGTGATAGTGAAAAAGTGCATGTTTCATTTTCTTTTGAGGCACGAACACTTGCGGGTATGTTAAGAGAAGTTGAAAGAAAAAATGAAGAGCTTAGTGTGTTGCTGAAGTCACAACAGCTGGAATCGGAAAGAGCCCAGAATGATATTGAGCGTCTCTTTCAACACAGTAGGAAGTTAGAGTCTGTGGCTGAAGAACATGAAATACTGACAAAGTCCTACATGGAACTTGTTCAAAGGTAAATTAANTAAAAGTTTCTATGTAAAGTTAGAACCTAAGTGAACATGCCACGTTTCCTCAACCCTAAATAATTTTTTAAAACATTTCTTAAATTGTTGTGACACCATAAAATATGTAATTCATAAGAGATTTAAGACTACCTAAACATGAGCTGAATGAGAACAATAGACATGCCAAAGTGGATAGAGAAAAGACCATGAGGCCTCAGCCCTACACAAAGAACTACAGGCAACTAAGGAATGCTGGTAGCCAGAGAAATAGTCTAGTCCAGAGAAGGGCAAACCAGTTAGCCCTGCAAACATACAAGTACCACTACANAGACTAACAGTTTCTATATATTTATTGAGTCACAGGTTATCTGGGATGTAAGCTTCTCACAGACAAGTTTCTTCATTTTGGTCACTTACTGATTGTTATGGCCTGGAACAAGTAGTGCTTGATAGTGAAGCACTGCTGCACTAAACAGTTATTGAATGAGGAGCCAGCAAGATAGCTCAGTGCATATAGGTATTTGCTACCAAGCCTGGCAACCTAAGTGTGACCCCCCAGAATACATAAGGAGAGAGCCGATGTACTCATTCACACACTCACACCATAGTACACACATACCCCTCCTGTACACGCACACAATCCATTTGTAGTTGTAAAGAAATCATTGAATGAACTTCATTGTCACAATTAATATTAATATTAGAACAGACTGGTCATTTCAGCAAGTCAAAATTAGTTAAATATTGGAAATTTCATGTTATTTCACCTAATACCACAGAAATTTGGCTTTACTTAACTTGCCTTTTATTGTCATTGAGTATAGTTTACTGTGCAATGCAGTGAGCTCTTTAGGTAAATTGTGTAGTTAAAGAGCATAAGCATTTATAATTTGATAGATAGTTCCAGGTCCCCATGCTGCTTTCCTCCATGAAGATGTTAACACATTTCCTTGTCTTTTTAGAAATGAGGCTACTGAAAAGAAGAATACCGACTTACAGACTACTTGTGAGTCCCTGAATAAACAGATTGAGACAGTGAAAAAGTTGAATGAGACACTCAAGCAACAAAATGAAAAGTAAAATCCTCTAATTCTATATTCTAATTATTCGTCATTTTGGAAAGACAATGATTCTCTTTCTACATAGAATATTGTTTTTTAATGATAGCTAGTAGATAGACCTTTCTTCTATAAGATTACAATATAAATTTGTCATATTTATAAGTAATTAAAACTTTTACTTAATACTTTTGGGGGATAAAGTAGTACAAATAATTTTTCTTTTATAACTTCAGTACTATTGCTCAGTTGATGGAGAAAGAAGAGCAGAGAAAAGAAGTCCAGAGCCAGTTAGTAGACAGAGAATGTAAATTATCAAGTAAGTGGCTTTGTTTGAGACACTATCTGTTTTCAGCAACCACTGGAAGAAAATCAGAGCATTGGTTTTAGNTTATTACTACTATTTACTTCCCTTATTTATTTTAAGGATATTGTTTTTATTATTCTTTGTGTGTGTGTGGATAGCTGGAATATATGCACATGAGTGCAAGTGGCCATGGAAGAGGTGTTGGATAACTGATTTTCTGCAAAAGCAGTACCCGCCCTAAACTGCTAAGCCATCTCTTAAGCCCCAGCTTCTTTATTTTTTTAAATAACTTCCTAAACAACTTCCCTTTTCTTTAAACTTTTGTTAAAGCATTTTCACTCATTTGATCAAGTAGAAAATGTGATATTTTTCTTCAACTCTAGGGATTATAAGAAATAAATCCTTTTTAAAATAAAATTTTTATCATAACAGCAGGTGGCAGTGCTGGGTAACTTAGAGTTACAAGTCTCTAAATGCTGTCATCTATGAAATGACCATTATTGTTCTAAGTCACCTTCCTTACTATTCAGAGACCAAGCCCACTTTATTTGCCATATTTTTTTCTCTCCATTTTGCAGTCACCCTTAAACTCTGCATGTCCAGTCCCGTCCCCATCCTGTCCTCATTCCACACCTGCCCCCCTTCTTGCCACGCTTGTTTAGAACAGAGGAAGTGGGGAAAGATATAAAGACTTGCTGTTTTATATAGAATACTGGTAAAAAGTAAGAATTTGGGGGTATTTTGTCTTATTTATTCTTTACATTTATTTTGTGGAGGATAGGGGTTGCCTATGTGGTAGGTTCCAGGGATTAATTCAGGTGATGGTAAGCACTTTTACATTCTAAGCCATCTCTCCCTCCCTTGAAGTATTTTAAGTTGGTAAATTTTATATAAACATATTTCAAACAAGCTATTTGATCATCTTCCTCATCTTTTTCTTTTCCTTTTATAGTAGCTACTTAAGTGCATGGCTGTTTGTTTGTTTTTAGATTTGCATAAAAAAGCAAAGTCCCAAGAAGAAAAGATTAATGTTTTACAAAAGGAAAAGGAAGATAAGCAGGAAACCATTGACATCCTTAGGAAAGAATTAAGCAGAACAGAACAGATAAGAAAAGAGTTGAGTATTAAGGTAAGACTCTTCGGTTTTCCTTGCAGGAAAATGAAAAAAAAAATTTATTTTTAATGGAATGAACATGTGTAGATGTCTTAGATAGGGTTTCTATTACTGTGAATAGACTCCATGAACAAGGCAACTCTTATAAAGGAAAGCATTTAATTAGGGCTGGCTTACAGTTCAGGGGTTCAGTTCATTATCATCATGGCAGGATGCAGGCAGACATGGTGCTGGAGAGATAGAGAGTGAGATACTGGGCTTGGTTTGAGCTTCTGAGACCTCAAGCCCCCACCCCCCAGTGACACACTTCCCCCAACACAGCCACACCTACTCCGACAAGGCCACACCTATGAGTCTCTGGGGGCCATTTTCATTCAAACCACCACAGTAGATTAATGTCCTGGTTCTTTAGTAATTTAAAGTCATTAAAGATTTCTTAAGTGCATATTTATAGCTTTTAAATGTGTAGAAAACATAGGGGTTCATAGGTCTTCATGTGGTATGCAGATAGCTTTATATAGGTTGATACCTCTGTTTTTACTTATGCAAGTGGTAAGGAATTTATATTTGTTTAGAGCCTTATGATTTGCAAAGAACTCCTAAAATTATTTTGTTGATTATCTTCTCTGACAAATATAGATATAAAATATTAACACTTGTAACTTACCAAAGAGGAAATGGAGTCTGAAGTTGTAATTCAAATAATAGGCACATATTGTGAATCTTAGTCTGCTCCTTATATATTATTATGATTGCATAACTTGAGAGGTAGCTAGGAATTGTGCTTTCTAGCCCATTTACTGCCAGGAAGATAAGAATAGCCCAACTCAAGACTAATTATTCCAGAACAAGTGTACCATAAGGAGCGTTAAACATGATGGAATAGTTATAGTTTGGGGGCTATCTGCATTAATCTGGTTGTTTTTTAAGTACTATTTAGTATGTACTTTTTTTGCAAAAAGAAAAAATGTAGTTGCTATATTGGCTTTGTGTGTGTGTGTGTGTGTGTGTGTGTGTGTGTATGAAAGAGGTCTCACTTTGTAGCCCAGACTGGCCTCAAACTCACTATATAAACAATCTTGCCTTGAACATACAGAAATCCACCTGCCTCCTGAGTGCTAGCTGCTATCATTGGCTTTAAAAAATAATTTAAAAGTTCCAATTTCTATTATTTTATCTTAAATTTCACTATGTAATTTAATTAAAATACAGTATATGTAATTGACCTAAAATGATTCTTACAAGTGAAGAATAGAAGACATTTAAAATGTCTCAGATGAAAAGAACATTCTGTCCTGTTTATTCTCTATTTCTTATCATTCCCTCCTTACTCCTTAGGCTTCCTCTCTAGAAGTGCAGAAGGCTCAATTAGAAGGTCGTTTGGAAGAGAAGGAGTCTTTGGTGAAACTTCAGCAAGAGGAGTTGAACAAACATTCTCACATGATAGCAATGATCCACAGTTTAAGTGGTGGAAAGCTAAGCCCAGAAACTGTGAATCTCAGTATATAAACATGGTGGCTTTGGGGAATTTGTAAATGCATACTTTCAATGTATTTGTATATTGGAGTTGGCAGTAAATGGAGGAAATTGTGACTCCAAAACAGTTATCATTTGCTTACTATCTATTAACTTAGTAAAAATNCTGATTTGATACATGTTTTATTTGGTCTTTGGAATATTAATTTTTAGATTTTATGGTTTGATTTCTCTAATGTTTGCTCTTACATGTCTTACATATTCTCATTTATGATTATATTCATGGATTATTTCATATCAACCATGGATACATTTTCATAAATGTGCTTTTAAGCACTTTATTGTGTAAACATGTTTGAGTGGACATACAGACTATGAGGGCCACAATGTCATCTTTTGGGACTGTCATAATAAATATGGTCTGTCATTGACTACAATGTCATCATCACAAAGTGATATATTTGTTAAATTAAACTTTCTTGCTAGAGCAGTCTTGAAGCTGTCTCTTATACACATCTAGATGTGTATAAGAGACAGGTCTCATCACAAAGTGATATATTTGTTAAATTAAACTTTCTTGCTAGAGCAGTCTTGAAGATGAATCTGTTAAGATCAATTAGTAAAAAAAGAAATGGTCTGATACTAAGTTAATTTCTCTTAACAGAAAATAGTAGATTAAAAAGATTTTCTGTTACTGCATTTAAAATAAAAAATGTAAAGCCTAAACTCTAAATTTGAAAACAATGCAGTAATAGAAATAATGTTTAAAACTTGGGAAGTGTCCATTGTGTTAAATGATTACATAGTCACTTAAAATTAGTAATTTGTAGAATTATTTTCAGCTTTCTTCAGTTCTTTTGTTTGGGTTTTTTTGTTGTTGCTTTTTTTTGTTCCTTGAGACATCTCATATAGTATCCTAAGGTGTATTTAACTCACTCACTTTCTGTTTTATTTTTTGCTGTTGTTTTTAATTTTGTTGTTGTTTGCTTTTTGAGACATGGTTTCTCTCTAATCCAGGCTAATCTTGAACTCACTGTGGAGCCAATGCTGGTCTTGACTCATGCTGATCTCCTTCCTTGGCCTCCCAAGGACTGGAATTACAAGTGTGATCCACTGTATCCAGCTGTGTTTTCTCTTTAATATGTTAGGTATGTTGATGAACCCATTCTCGCTTTCAAGGGTAATTGGATTTCTATTCTAGCTACAGTCAGAAATGTTATTTCCTGTAGTATACACATTTAATATATAAATATTTTTTCATTGAGCCATTGACTTTTAAAGCAAAAGTTAACTATATTTAGGTATTTCAGTCATATAAGGGAATTTTTTAGCACTTTTCACTTGAATAAAATGTTGAGTATGATGTGCTTAAGAAAACATTTTAGATCAGTACTATAGTTTCAGTTACAGTGGTAAACTTTTATCTGAAAAAATAGAAATAATGCATAAATTTTAAATTCCACACGATTCTGAGTTGGCAAAATCTTATATTTTCCTACTCTATTTTGGATCAAGAATCATCTCTTTATCCATCATGTCTCTACTGCATATTCTACCTACAATTTGGCTACTTACTAGTTAACTAAGCTAATCAAATCGTAATTAATGCTGTATTCAACTAACCGTTGTGTTACAGTACTTAATAATGGCTCCAAAACATGTAAAAAACAGTCAGTTTGGGTGTAACTCCTATCTATCATAATTAAAAGGAGGATAAGTATAATTATATTTTGAGATCAATACTATAATTAAATAACTCATTACAGCACTTTTTTATAATTACCATTTTTAATTATTGTCGATCATTATTTCCTTGAAGTGCCTAATTTATAAATTAAGCTTTGTGGCTAGGTATAGTAGTGTACACCTGCAATTCTCCTACTTTGAAAGTGGAGACAGGTGGATCCCGAGTTCAAGGTCATTTGAGCTGCACAATGAGGTCTTAGTTTACATACAGATGAAACAATGGGGTTTGGTAGAACAGGAATTAGTTAAATTTTATAATATGTATTATAGGAAGAATCATCATGCATATAGAACTGAGTACTACCTTTTAGAGTATTTCTTCAGATGGGTGGGGACTACTGTACTCCAATACATTGCTAGTAGCCTTTCTCAAAGTGCAGTCATTTCAATCTTTCCTCTCTGAAGAAAAAGCATCTTTCATCACTTTCTTTTGTTTCTTGTAGCACATTTCTTATCATTCCTATTGTTCTGTTCAACACTTAGTGTATTGGGTACTTTTCTGCTTGTGTTTTTGTTTGATTTTGTTTCTGGTTCTGTGTACCTCAGATTTTAAAAGCAAAAGTTTATATCTAAGTATTTTTTTCTTTTCTAAAAAGCTTTTAGTTAGGTTCACACTATTTTATCATAGCTGAGGATTTAGAGATGATTGGTACATGTATACCATGTCTCAAAAGAAAAAAACAAACTTAAGAAATTCATCACTAGTATTACTCAAATCTGCTTAAATTTCTTGGGGGATAGGTTTTTTAAAATACACACTATCATATTTTCTTTTACTATTTATACTTACAACTTCCATAAATAATGTTCTTGTGATTGATTAAAGTTCATTAATTCTAAGCTGTTCATTAATTTAATATGAGGCTAGAAGGGTGGAAAGGTAATGCTGTACCTTAGGAAGAAATCAGATCAGTGCTTCTTTGGGTCTTAATGTAATAAAGACTATCTGAAGATTGGAAGGAGATTCCATCATGAATTAGGTTTGTTGTTGTAGGCTGTGGAAGACATAGGGTCACACTCATAACTATGAAACTCTGCAATTGTAGCACAAAAGCAGCCTTGGACAGTACAAATGTAAATATTCCTAGCTGGGTTCTAGTAAACACTATTAACAAAAACTGACAATGATTTGCTATTAAATATTTGCCCACTAAGAATCTTTGAGAATCTTTGTCTAATGGTCTGTTTTGTTTGCTAATAACTGCTACTTAATTTTTGTATTTTCTCTTGTCCTGTTAGATTGTTTGTGTCTTTTACTTATGTGTATTTATATATAAAAATCATGACTTATAGATATTGTGTCACTAGGGCTGACTTCTTAAATCTCTTTTGACAATTAGTTCATTTAATTTCATCCTCCACTCAAGAGTTAATATTGTAACACAATGTATAGCAGTGGTTCTCAGCCTTCCTAATGCTGCAACCCTTTAATACAATTCCTCATGTTGTGGTAACCCCCAACCATAAAATTATTTTTGTTGCTACTTTGTAATTTTGCTACTGTTATAAACTATAATGTAAATATCTGTATTTTCAGATGGTCTTTGGTGACCCCTATGAAAGGGTCTTTCAACATCACCCCTAAGGGGATCATAACCCACAGGTTGAGAACCATTGATATATAGAATGTAAATCTTGTTTCTCCATAGCACCATTCGTCACGTCATCCTTTATGCTATGGTTGACAGTGTGTGTTGCCTATATGTAAATAAATAATTCNCATTCAGTATTACAATATTTGCTTTAAGTAGGTAAGTGGAAAAACTTCAGCTACCATTAATATATTTACCTACTTGCTTGTAGTGATGCAGAACAGTTTATTATAACATGACTTGTGGGTTAGGAGCATCTTAGTTAAGGTTTCTATTGCTGTGAAGAGACAACATGAGCACAGCAACTCTTATAAAGGAAAACGTTTAATTGGGACTTGATTACAGTTCAAAGGTTTAGTCCACATCATCATGGTGGGACATGGTGGCATACAGGCAGAAGGAACATTGTCCAGTTTGTCTTATGAAGTCATAATTACCTTTGATACCAAACCACATAAAGACCAAACAATTACAGACTAAGTTCCCTTATGAACATAGATGCAAAAATTCTTAATGTAATGCTTGCAAACTAAATCCAAAAACATATNAAAGTGATCATCCACCACAATCAAGTATGCTTCATACCAGAGATACAGGGATGGTTCAACATGTATAAATGAATAAATGTAATACACTACATAAACTGAAAGACAAAACCACTTGATCATGTCATTAGATATTGAAAAAATGCCTTTGACAAAATTGAAGACTGCTTTATGGTAAAAGTCCTGGAGAGATTAGGAATAAAAGGGACAGTCTTAACATAATAAAGGCAGTTTTCAGCAAGCCTGTAGCCAACATCAACATAAATAGAAACTCGAAATTCCACTAAATCAGGAAGAAGGTTGTTCACTCTCTCCATNCCTATTCAATATAGTACTGGAAGTCTTGACTAGAGCAATAAGATAACTGGCGGAGATTCAAGGGGATGCACTTTGGAAAGGAAGAAGTCAAAGTATATTTATAAATGATATGAGAGTGACATAAGTGGCCCAAAAAATTCCACCAGGAAACTCCTACAGCTGATAAACACTTTCAGGAAAATACCTGAATACAAAATTAACTCACAAAAATCAATGGCTTTCCTGTGAACTAATAATGAAACTGGGAAACAACACATTTCACAATAGCATCAAATAATATAAAATACCTTGGGGTAACTAACCAAGCAAGTGAAAGACTTGTACAATAAAAACTTTAAGACACTGAAGAAATTGAAGATATCAGAAGATGGAAAATTTTCCCATGCTCATGGATTGGTAGCATTAATTTAGTAAAAATGACCATCCTACCAAAAGCAATCTACAAGTTAAATGCAATCCCCACCAAAATTTTAACAAAATCCTTCACAGGTATTGAAATGAAAATTTTCAGTTTCCATGAAACACAACCCAATGTAGCTAAACCAATCCTGAATAATAAAAACTGCCTAGGTATCACCATCCCCAATTTCAAGTTATACTACAGAGCTATAGTAATAAACACAACATGGTATTGGCACAAAACAGATGTATTGAACAATGGAATATATTAAAGACCCAGACAAATCCACACACCTGTAGACACCTGATTTTTGGTGAAGAAGACAGAAACACATTTTGGAAAAAAGTATCTTCAACAACTGGTACTGGTCAAACTGGGTGGCTGCATATAAAAGCCAAATAGATCCATACTTGATCACCCTGCACAAACCTTAACTCCAAATGGATCAAAGACCTCACCATAAAACTAGATGTACTAAANCTGATAGAAAAGAAAGTAAGGAATAGCCTTGAACTCATTGGCACAGNAAAAGATTTTCTGAAGAGAACACCATTAGCACAAACCCTAAGATCAATAATTAATAAGTGATACCTCATGAAATTGAAAAGCTGCTTGGCAAAAGGACACCATCATTCACAGGGGCAGTCTACAGAATGGGAAANGATTTTTACCAACCACACATACAATAAAGATACCAGTAATTGATACAGATAGATCTCCCTAGGGAAGAGAAGTAGAATAGATAGGGTGGATTAGGGGTGGGTACTGGAACTGGAGGATTAAGTGGGGATGACAGGAAGTAATACAGTAAGAGAGAGCTAAAATTAAGGACCATTTGAGGGGTAGTATGGAAACCTAATAACAATAGTAGCTTCCATAAAAAATAAACATAAATGATGGTGATCTAGATGAAATTGCCAAATAATGAAGACAGCCCCAACTGAACATCTCGTGTTACCAAATGAGGCTTCATAACCAGGAATGGATTACATCTAACTTAGTTGTTGGCCAACAGCATCCCAGGCTATTTCCAAGACCATATGTTGCTCTCTGCAAACTGACGGTAAGGCCCCTTTGCTGAAGACAACACCTATACAACTCATTGAACATGGAGAAGTTAAGGAGGTACCTGGAGCCTTCACCTCTATGTACTCAGCACACACCAAAACAGAATTGTAAAGACCAACCTAGCTACAACACCTTTGATCTCCAATGGTGTCCTGCCTGAAATATATGCTAGGGCAATGGTGACACAAACGTGTGAGAGGAACCAACTAATTCTGATGTGACTGAAGTCCCACTCCATGAGATAGAAGTCACCTGACAGTGCTTGGGTGATGAAGAACCTAAGGCTAGATAGCCCAGGGACCTAGGGTAAAACAAAATACTACTGTTCTACTAAAAGAACATAGCAATAAAATGATTCCTAATGCTATTCTGCTATACTCATAGATCAGTGCCTTGCACAGCTATCATTAGAGAACCTTCCTTCTACCTCTTGAAGCAGATGGGAACATACAGACTCACACAGCCAAACAATGTACAGAATGTGAGAGCCTTCTTCAGAACACACAGTGTCTCAATCAAACTCTGCCTCTCATATCTCATGGAACCTTGTGGTAGAGGAGGCAGAAATATTGTAAGAGCTAGAAGAGATGGTGGCTACCAACAAAACAAGGCCCTCTAAATCAGCAGGATGGATACACATAAGAACTAACAGAGACTAAGGCAGCACATACAA
>LZPO01077469.1:0-13495 GCA_001675575.1 Neotoma lepida
CATGCCCTCTCACTGCACATGCCCTCTCACTGCACATGCCTTCTCACTCACATGCCCTCTCACTGCCTATGCCCTCTCACTGCACACGCCCTCTCACTGTACATGTTGTCTCACTGCACTCGCCCTCTCATTGTACATGTTGTCTCACTGCAAATGCTCTCTAGCTGTGCAATACTGTTAAATGGACAGTCTGGTAATAACTGGGCTCAGATGTGAAACTGTTTTATGTTATGAATCATAGTGTTTGTACTGTGTGTGTGACGTTGTTATCTGTTCCCATAGAAACACAGTGGTTTAATTATGAACAGTGAAGACTTTTAATATTTTTTAATGTCATTCCTTAGTTCTTAAGCATCAAATTAATGTATCTTTGAATTGTGTTATGTTTGAATGCTTCATCTTAAACACTGATGTTTGAATTGCTGACTTACGTTTTATAAAAAACAAGCAAATTAACTAACTAACTAACTAACAAATATTAAGTGAACTTTGACTTATGATTAGGACAGAATATCCAATGATTTCTTAAATTTTCTGTGCACACTTCTGTCATTTTTACTATGTATTATGTGAAGTGGCATTATCAGCACTGATGCTTGTAAAACCAACACATCAGTAACTGAAAAACGTTGAAGGAGCACTACCTCCTGGAGTAGTATTCAGCCAAAATTTAATGCTTTATGTAAAACTAAACAACCACATTCACCTCATTAGTGTGCAAGTTAGCTTTCATCCTTAAGTGGTAAAATTATATGTACACTAAAGAATGGTTTTATGGCAAGTTTCATTATGACTTATTTTCAGTAAATGTTTGATTTGCATTCCTGTTTTATGCACCTCTACAAGTTGAGCCATAACAAGATTTATCAGGCAAAAGGATTGAAGTAGAAAAAGTTTAATCCAAAGTGGCTCCTTTTTTTCCTTAGGTTCATTTTTAATTACAAAATTAAGACATGCATAGCAATTAATATTGTAGCAACTACTCTATTTCCAAGTGACAGAGGATTGATGGTAGTTTCTGTAGATGGACATTTCCTGTGCCAATAGCCCAGTCCCAAATAACTGACTCAGAGGTTGAATATGAACTATAAATGCTTGGTGGATAGCTCAGGCTTGTTGTTAGCTAACTCTTATATTTAAATTAAGCCATATTTCTTATCTATTAACCACATGGCTTGGTACCTTTTCGCAGTATGGCATTCTCATCTTGCTTCTCTGTGTTTGCCAATGACTCTCTTTGACTTCACCCTTCTCCTTCCCAGCATTCTCAATTTGGCTTTCCCCCAACTTTATCCTGTTCAATTATTGGACAGTCAGCTTCTTTATTAACCCAATCACAGTGATAAATCTTCACAGTGCACAAAAGGATTATTCCACAGCATGAGTCTCATTGTTTTAGATGTGTGTGGAAGCTTTTTAAGTTATTTTATAAAATGTATCTCAGATAAGCATTCCCCTTTTTTATTTATACATGCTTATACACATGCATATATAAAACACACACACCTATACACACATAACTCTCAGCTTTCAGATCAATTCATATGTGGGAGAAAAGTTATGAAGAAATGTAAAACTACAATTATAAGAACTCTGGCACCAAAGTGAGCTATAAGAATTCTGGTACTAAAGTGAGCCTGATGCACCAAGTACTTCGTGAGGAAATGTAGTGTAATATTGCTTCACAGAGTCTATAGATGTGTATGAAATCAGCTAGTCTCTCTTATTTTAAGGGCACCTGAAAATAAATGCATTCATTTTCATGAACTCAGCTGTTACCTGTATGAAAGATTTACAAGTTTTCCTTCCAAATCAATGATGCACTACAGGATAATGCTTGCATTTATGTATAGATTAATACTATAGGGATTTCTGGTTTAAAGTGGATATACTTTGAAACACCACTTTCTCCTGTCTAATCAACAATACAAGAGAGGTTTCTTTAAACTGTGATTTGAATGCATGTATCTGGAATTTATCAGTCATTTTCATTTCCAAATTATGGCTGATAAACTTATGCTATTATTCTTTGATTTTTATTGACGTGAATGTTGTTAATTTATACAGTGCTGCATTATTTTTGCAGAGTATCTTTTGTTCTTGTTATTTGTTTATCTAAAGACTAGAATTTTTCTTTCTGAAGAAACATGTATAATTCTATCATATTATAATTAGTATTATCTTTGATTTTGTTTAGGTTCCCCCCATAACTGAAGGTTTATCTGGTCAAATCTTTAATTTCTAAAAAAAATATTAATTTCTGTGTGTTTTGTCAGAATGTGTGTCTGTGTATCACATGCATGCCTGATATCTGCCGAGGTAAGAAGAGGGCACTAGATCCCTTAGAATTGGAGTTATACACAGTTATGAGCCACCATCTGGATACTGGAAACTGAACCCCATTTCTTGTCAAGAACAAGTGCTGTTAACTGCTAAGCCATCTTTTTAGGCCTGTAAATTATTTTTAATTTTAATGAATTTCCTATATGTTTTGAAGGAGTCATGTATGTCACTCACAATATCATCAAACTACTCTCCAAATACATTTGTATTTATATAAACTNTGGTTGATGATTATTTTCGTTAGTATATATAATTTTTCCTACATGTGTAGCTAGTTTCCTAGGAGTATATATTGAATAATTGACTTTTCTTCCAAAAACTTGGTACAAGTTCATTATAATTGAAGTTCCTTCATGCAATTGTGTCTATTTCTTTACTTTTGATTTTTTTGCCTATTTCTGTGAGCCTCATAAGATTTATTTATTTATTTAACTTATTGTGCTGTGTCAAACCCAGAGCCCTGCCCATGCTAAGCAAGTCTTCTATTTGTGATCTTTATCTTCAGCCCCCTACTAAGTTTTAATAATATTTAGGAATTATTCCTGCCAGTAATCCTTATTAAAAACTATTTGGCTGGTGACATGGCTCAAGGGGAGTACAGGTCCTTGTTACAGAACCTGGTGACCCGAGATTGAGCCCCATGGTAGAGGGAGAGAACCAACTCATGGAGATTGTCCTTTGACCCCTTTCATTCAGTGGCACACAGGTCTCCTCACCTGACACAAATAAATAAATAAAATGTGATAAAAGTTAAAAAAGATTCTTGGCAGGTCTTTTATTATTTTTCAGCTTAAAAAGCTAGTGGGTTTTGTTTAAAAGTTCATTAAGTTTACCTATTTCTGAGAAAATGATTTTTGCTTTAACTTCTTTTCTTTTTAAAAAATAAACATACACAATAAGAGGTTTAATTATGAAATCCTCCCACATGGATAGCTCGTAGTTTGTTCATATTTAGTCCTCTTATTCTTACTCATTTATTTAGGTGTAGCTGGGAGATTTCCTGTGTCCTACCCGGTCTTGCAGCTGCTCAGACCCAAATAAACACACAGAAGCTTATATTATTTATAACTGTATGGCCATTAGCTCAGACTTATTACTGAGTAGCTCTTACACTTAAATTAACCTATTTCTATTAATCTATATGTCGCCATGTGTTCCGTGTCTTTACCTGCATCCCATAACATGTTGGGCAACTGGCTGGCATCTCCTGACTCAGCTTTCCTCTTCCCAGAATTCTCCTTGTCTGCTTATCCCGCCTATACTTCCTGCCTAGCTACTAGCCAATTAGCATTTTATTTATCAACCAATCAGAGCAACACATATTCATAGCATACAGAAAGACATTCCCATCATTTAGGCTTTACAGCTTTTTGTCTAAGCTTTATTGTCTTTAAAATTTTTCTGATAAGGCTTATCATAGAAAAGTATTATAATTTGGTGGCAGTGGGTTAGACTTCAACGATCCTTGTCATTTTCTTACTAAATGCCTCTTTCTGAGCTAATTGGTAGGGTGGTGAGTCTCTTGGATGAAAGCATAGAAGTTGTAAACAAAGATAATCCTACTTCTTTTTTCTCTAGTAGATCTTAAACTTCTTGAAAAATAGAACCGCACAAAACATCTTTATTTCCTGATTCTATTAGAGATAACCTTAAAACTTCACAGTGTAAACACTTTCTCATGACAAGTTCTGGTATTTGTGTTGCAAATACAATCTCTTAGGTGATACTCTTCTTATCTCGTTGTTTAAAATAATGAATCATTTTGAGAGCTGCATTTAATGTTCTCTTTTAGTCCCAAGATAAACCTGCTTAATCATTGCGTATTGTTTATGAAATCCTACTACTGTACTGTTCCTTTATATTTTTATTGAAGAGTCTGTAATCTTATGAGGAGTTGATTTTCAACTTTCTTTTCTCAATGAACCCTAATGAGGCTCTTGAGTAAAGGCTGTGGTTCCATCAGTGCTCAGTCTCACTGTAGAAGTACAGGGATATGCTGAGACACCTGAGAATCACCTGTTCATTCAAGGTGGGAAGACGCTGGAGAGAAGTGATGTTCTATAAATGAGTCAAGTCGTTCTGTTTCGCTTGTGTCTGGGTTGAGGGTGAGTTCCACAGCACACATGTTGGTCCCTTACAGCTCACACTAGCTGTGGGTGGGATGGGGATTCATTTTCTCTTCCTGGCAGGCTGTTTCTCAGCCACACTTCTGCCACTCACTCCTATGATTATCCCACTAGTCCTCTCTCTGTGCAGGCCTGCTCTGGCCTCTAGTTGTTTTTCTTCAGGCTGCTTTCTCTCTCTAGCTCTAGTGATGTATGGAGCTAATGGAAATGTACTGCTTGTGGCTACAGATAAGGTTGGTCATGGGAGCTATGACAACACCTTTAGTTAGGATACATATTTTGTGTCAATATTAAAAGTAATGTCTATGCTGTTACTCCTCTGGGCTAACACACAATGATGAAATAAGCTGACTAACATGCACTTTCCTAAAGAGAATGAGGGGCACCAAGTTGGTTTGAACCCCTATGTAGGTGAGGAGCTGTTGAAGGCTTAAGCAATCAGCAATAAACTTATTAGTGATAATTAGTATGCTCAGCTTACTCATTGTATTCAATTAGCACCTTAATGTATCGAGAGAATAATCTTTTAGTACAATTAGGAGGTGAAGTGGGAAAAAATGCATTTGAGACTCTCACTAGAAGGACCCTGCTAATTTGATGAAATGAAATTTAAATAATTTTTGTAAACTTCAGAAATGTTTGGCTGTTTCCACAGTATAATCAAAGCCACTGATTCCTAGTAGAATTGTTTGTAATAATGAAAATATTTCGATACCCAGTATGGGAGCCATAAGCCATCTGGGCCAATTTAATTTGTCTTCGGTTACAAAACTGAATTTTTAATTTAACTTGACTTAATGGGCCCATGTAGAAAGTACAGACCAAATTATTCAAATATCCAGAGCTGCCAAGTTCAGTTGTTTCTAAAGTACAGTGAGAAAGTAGATTACTCTTGGATAAGATTTTATAAATGCGATATTTTAAACTTCATCAATCTTTCAAAATAACTACATGGTTTGGGACTTATTTTTATTTTGTAGTTAATGCAGTGAAATCTCTGAAAATAGATGGCTTATAAAAAGTAACCCAGTTGTTGAAAATGTTATTTTTTTGGTTTATTTATTCCTGATTTTCTGCAATTTGGTTAGAGAATGTTATTGCTGCTATTTTAACGTTGTACGACTGATTCACAGTAGCCTAATAATGTGCATTTTAATAGTGGTTCTAGGTAAAAATAAATTGTGTTTTTTATTTCATGGAACAGAGACATATATGGATTATTTTTACCTTTAATTTCATCTAGAGCTTGTTTCACTTAACATTGTTTGTTTAGTTTTGAGTGATATAACAGTTGTATATGTTATGGGATATAACATTGTATTTCAGTTCCTGTATGTGTACATAATGATTAAATCAGGGTGATTATCATACCTTCACCTTACACATACCCCCTATTTTTTGGGTGATGCCATTTAAAATCCTCTCTTCTGTTTTTTTCACACATACAATGTGTTACTGTTCACTATGTTCCCCTCCCATAAACAGAATAACAGTCACTCCTCCTACTTACCTGTGACACTCTATGTGTTGGCCAATCTCTTCCCATCTCCTCTTTCACTGACTCTCTAGTGTCTGATAACTATTGTTCTATCCCCAACTTCAACAATGGCAATATTTTAAATACCACATGGGTTAGCTCATGCTGTGTTTGTCTTTTTATACCTGGCTAATTTAAAATGTTCTCCTGGTCCAATTCTGTGGTAACAAAGATAGAACACCACCCTTTTTGGTGGTGTGGAATGACCATGATGCTGTGGCTGACAGCATCATGTTGTATATATACACACCACATTTTCTTTATTTATTCATTAATTGAGGGGTATTTAGCTTGATTTTGTATCTTGGCTACTGCAAATAGGGATGAAACAAGCATGGAAGTGCTGTTGTCTTTTGGGTATAGTCACTTTAGAATGGAATTTCTGTTAATGTTTTTTTCCTTCTTGAGTTGTCACAAACTAAAGGTGAATAAGGTTCTGCTATTGATTCCATGTTTTCTTTGTCATTCTTTTACTTTTGCTTTTTGTTTATTGATTTTATACCTTTTGGTATACAGACAATCTCTGATTAAAACAAGTCTTCACTATGAATATTTCCACTGGATGGTAGCTGTTAGGTATTTGCAGTGCTGTAGTAACCGTGTGAGATAAGTCACGAGGCATGACAAAATCCAGCTTTATTAACAAGTAGAGGGGGACAGGAGAGAGGGAGACAGAGAAAGAGGAGAGAGAGAGCAGGAGAGAGATGAGAGAGAGAGAGAGAGAGAGAGAGAGAGAGAGAGGGTGTGCATGGAGAAAGCAAGAGAGGAAGAGAGACAAGGGGAGGGAGGAAGAGGTGGGGATTCCTTTGTACATGCGCATGTGAGGTCTCTTAGCTGGGGGAGTGGCCAGGAACTCCAACATTCTAGACTCTTTGTTTATTATAAAAAAAAAGGAGAGTGAGCAGGAGTGGGGTGGCCTTGTTTCCCAAGAACTGCTTCCAGCTGACTTGTTGGGTGTCAGATTTCTTGGGGGTAGGGAAGAGGGCTTCTGAAATAGCCAGGATGTCCTGATGTGGTGGATTGTTGTCTGTTCGGGGCTGTCCATTTTTCTCTGACTCTGGCTGCTTGTGTCTAAGCGAGTGCTGGTGAGACAGAAAAGCTCAGAAAAAAAAGTTTTTAACCTTTGAGGGGAGAGTCCCAGGGTGAGGGAGGAGGTCCTGGGACCAGTAAAGTTTTGGATTATACTTATTCTGAAGCAGATCCATTTTGTCCAGATGAATTCAAGCTGGTTTCTGGAACTTAAAGAAAAATTTAAACATATTAAGAAGCAGCCCAGACCCTTTTTGGTCGGTGGTGTAAATACCTTTGGACTGTTACTGTTCCTTACTGCCTGGATGTATACTTGATGGCTCTCATCCTTCAGCTCTATTGGGGGCCCTGTAACAATTAACTGAGTAGTTAATTAGGAGAGGGAACCAGGAAGGAAAAGCTTATGGGTTGGTACCTCATTCTTCTGGAATTGGTCCACTGAAACTTGAGAAAGCAGGGTCCTGTCTTTGGAACACTGTATGTGGAGGAGAAGAGGCCCTGTTGACAGGTCTGGAGTAAGGCACATGGGGGGAGCAAATGAAATAAAGCTCCTATCTTGGCTAGAATATCTCTTCCCATTAGGGACACAGGGCAGGTTGGCACAACTGAAAATGTGTGGGTGAGAGGGATACCCCTGAAAGTACAGTGAAGTGGTGGGGTCTGGTGAGGTGGGTAAAGCTGTCCCCCTATCCGGCAATAAGGAAATAAGGAGAGGTGAACTCCAACTCTAAGACTCTTCTAGGACTGAGTAAGTGGCTCCAGTATCCAAAGGGAAGGAGATGGGATTGCCCCATTCTGTAATAATGGCTATCTCAGGCTTCCTGTGAGCCCATGGCCAAGCCTAGGAGATTCTGGCCTGATGGTCCCATGCCACAAGCTGCAGGAGGGCAGTTAGTGTTCCTCTGGTGGCACTTTGGACAAGGCCCAGTTTGGCCCACATGGGGCAGGGCTGGCACAAAGCTCAATGGCCTTCTCTACCACTTAAAATAGGGACCTGGAAGCCTTTAGGCAGCCCCCAGTCAGATGGCATGTGTCAGCATTTGGCAGTTCTGTTTATGTGCTTTTATCATCTCTCCCATGGTACCTTGAATGCTACGGCTGAGACCCTGCTATGGGAGGGGCACTCTCTCCAGATGTTTAAGAAGCCCTGATGCCAGGAAGCTCTGGGAGACATGGGATGGATCTTATCTCATATCTTGAATTATGTTTTTTAGCTTTAGATATTTTACTGGTTTGAGGACAGCCTTAGGAAGACTCAACAGGAGGCAGTGTGTAAACTGATTTCTGGCTATAGGGTCATCTGGGTTATTTTAATCCCAATGTGGGTCCTGATTGGAAACTGCCTCAGCCCTGGGTGGGTGGGCAGCAATGGTTTGAAGAAAATGAGTCCTAGTCCTACTTCCAGACCTCTCTGTGCTTTTTAGGGCAGCTCAAGAAAGAATAACAGGAAGAGTGAAAGTGGGAGCCAGAGTTGGGCAGTTGGCATGGCCTGACAGATACTGGGAGAGCTGAGCAGAAGTCAGATAGGTGGAAGTTAGAGTTCCAGAGAGCCCACCCAATACCAGAATTCAGAAGTTCTTTGGACCCGCCCAATATTGGAGAGCTGAGCAGAAGTCAGATAGCTGAAAGTTCTTTGGAGTCAGAGATTCCCCAGGGTTAGTTTACATGTGGGCAGAAGAGAAAGACTCAGAAAGGGAGGGTTTAATGCTTAGGTAGAAAGCTTGGAGATAAGGTAACTCTTTTTATTTGCCTGTTTGCTGCAGAAGTTAGCTAATTCCTGTGAAATATCAGGGTCCAAGCAGCCATTAAGCAGCCATATTTATTGGTATATTTTAGAGGAGGAAGAAGCCTTATGTTCCATGATTGCAGCTGAGAGAGAAAAATAAAAAAACGCAATGAACCATGGCAAGGTCCTGGACACAAAGCCAAGGTATATAAAGTAAAAAGAAAAGAACACACAATGATCCAAAAGGTCAAGGTCCCAGATGCAAGGCAGAACGGGTCTATAAACAGGCACAGAAAAATGTAATGATCTACTACCAAGGTCCCAGACACAAGGCAGAATGGGTCTACAAACAGGCACAAGCCATCTTAACACTTCGTTAAGAGAGAGATGTGGGTCCTTGGCTGGCATAGGCAGAGACTCCTTGGGAGTCCACAGCATTTACCACCCTGTCGGGTCAGTGAAATCTGTGGTCCCTATGCAGCCTGAGGATGCAGCGGGTCCAACATGGAGAAATATATCTCAGGCTACAGTCTGGGAAGTGGCGAGGGGTTGGGAAGGGAAAACTCACCACTGTCACAACCAGTGTGTGTGTGTGGAGCATTTTGGCAGCTGGGCAAATGAAAAAGGCAGCAGTTGTGGGTAGAGCAGAACCTCAGCACAGGGTCCCGGGCACAGAGCATCCCGCTGGGAGACCCTGCATTGTCTTGGCACCAATATGTTAGGTATTTGCAGTGCTGTGGTTACTGTGTGAGATAAGTCACGAGGCACAACAAAACTCAGTATCAGAGCTTTATTAGAAAGTGTGGGGGAGAGAGAGAGAGAGAGCGCTAGTGGGTGAGTGGGAGAGAACAAGAGAGGAAGAGAGACAAGGGGAAGGAGGAAGAGGTAGAGATTCCTTTACACATGCACATGTGAGGTCACTTAGCTGGGGGAGTGGCCAGGAACTCCAACAGTAACTGTCCTAGTTTACTGCTCTGTTGCTGTGATAAAATAGTGACCAAAAGTGGCTTGGGGAGGAAAGGCTTTATTTCAGCTTACTCTTCCACATCATAGTCTATCATTAAGGGAAGTCAAGGCAGAAACCTGGAGACAGGAACTGATGCCGAGATTATGGAGGAGTGCTGCTTACTAGCTTGCTTTCTATGATTACTCAATTTTCTTTCTTGTGCAAACCTGAACTACCTGATAGGGGTGCACTACCCACAGTGGGTTGGTCCCTCCTATATCAACCATCAATCAAAAAAAAAAATATCCCACAGATATGGCCACAGGCCCATCTGATGGAAGCAACTCCTCAGTGAGGGTTCCTTCTTTCCTGGTGACTCTTGGGTCAGGTTGACAGAAGTAACTAGTGCATTCGCCCTTTTTGTTCCATTTAGTTTTTATAACACGTGTTTCTGCTGGGCAGGTGGGAAGGTCTGAACCGTTGCTCTTTCCAGTCCTCTCTTGTCTCTTTTCCTCCCATTTCTCTTCCTTCNCTTCCCTTTTCTGTCTCCTCCCTGCTCCTCTGTGCTTTTCCTTCAGTTTCCTTCCTTATTTCTCCACTTGTTATTATCCATGTTTTTTTTAAATAGGACATGAATTTAATCCATTTATATTTATTAATATGAGTATATTTGAATTTAGTATCTTGAAATAAGTTAAGTTTCATGTTTTTTATTTCTTTAAAATCATCTATAATCCATCTTTGCCTCAGTTTACTGTATAATTCTTATGGTATTTAGAATGCTTGTACTTTTACTTCTACAAACTATAATATAGTGTATTTATTTCCTTTTTTCTTTCCTTTACCATCCAACTTTAGTTTATTTTCTTTTTCATGACCAATGAATTAGTAAATTTTGTTATTTTAGTTCAAAGCCTAATGATGTCTTTGGAGTTCTAGCTGATAGGTGAAAAAATTAGGCTACTTATTCCATTCTAATTTCCTTCTTTTTCTGCCTATTGTTTCTGGTATATCATTCCTAGATGACAAGTTATATGGCATTTATTTCACTGAACCTAAGATGTCATCTTTTGTGATTAAAACAATTTTTAGGGTAACAATTTCTATGGTTTGTATAACTAGTACAATAATTATAAAAATTAAGACTACAGGGGACCAAGGTTTTTGAATTAAACTTCATCACTGTGTGCTTGAGGCTGAAGTATAATTTTGAAACATGATGCTTAAGAACTACAGGTAAGAGTGCCTTCTAATTAAAAGTCCATAGACAAGTCAGTCTTCATTACACATGCTGAATGACTCAAAATGTCACCTGAGCAGAGAAAATAATGGGGTTTTAATGGCTCTTTTGTTTTCAATACCTTTAATTTTTTTATACATGAGATGACTTTATCTTAGTTTCTGATTTTTTCCCCACTGTTCCATTTCTGGAGTCCAAGAGTTGGACAATACTGAGCACTATCTCAGTACATGTAGGCAAAAACCCAAATATCTTAGAAACAGTCAGAATTTCTCGAAATCACAGTTGACAGATTGTCACCTTTCTATTCTTTATTTTGGAAGCTGCAAACTTGGTCCAGAAGCTCCTTGATTGGAAATAGGCCTGAGGAATGACCAGCCAAGCCCAGCCTGTCCCAGCAGTAACCACACTTTCCATCTCAGTTATCCAGGGGCAGAAACACTTTAAGTTCAAAGACTGCCTGAGATGTGTGGAAGACCAAGGCTAGCAGGGGAGCTCTTATCTCATAACAAAAAGCAAAGAAAAGGGAATGAGCATATATCTCACTCCCTTCACAGAGAAAAGTCCAGGAGTGTAACTCTTCTCTTCANATCTAAATTTTTAACCTGGAGAGATATTAGTTCTTATCATTGAGTAAATAATAAAGACAGACCAAAGGAGGAAATAGTAACTTATGAAAGAAATCTAATAGATCATCATAGTTTGCAATGTATTTTAAGGTTTATCAGTATCATGGTTCAAAACCAACTGAACATTGTGAACATATTTGTGATTGGCCTTAAATTGTTTGGATAGATGAATGTCTATTTGTAGACTATCTACTTTTAATTGATCCAATTTAGATAAGCAATAAGTTCATTGGTGAAAATCATGGAATTATAATGAAGAAACATAACAACCCAAGACACTGTATTTACAAAGAGAAAAGATTGAGTAGGAGAGGAAGGTAGTGTATCAGCATTGCCTCAACTCATTCAAGAATTGGATCCCAGTGTTTTCAAGGTCACTCTCATCCCTGGGTCCCTCTCCCTGGGAAAAGCCATCTGAGGACTCCTTTAAAAGATGCTTACTGGAAAATGAAGATATGCTAGATTTTACTGGATGACCTACTTTGGCCTAAATTTAGATTTTAAAAATACTACATTCAAGAGGAGTCTGTTGTGTTAATTATTTTGAGCTCAGTGACTAAATTTATCTTTTTTAAGTTATAAATCAAGTTTGGCTCAATTGTTGTCCTGTTGCAGCAAGCCACCTTTAGTGATTTCAAGGAAGTCTTTCTATAGTAGTTGAGCTTTGGCTGTGGAACAGAGGGCTTCACAGGAGGCCCAGAAACCCACCCTGTCCCCCGATCCCACCCCAAGTTACTCCTAAGAAACTCTGAGCCCTGAAGTTTAGTAAGACGTATTTACAAGACCTTTGCCAAGAGCAGCAAGGCTATTATTAGTCTGTTTAGAAAGTAGAGTTATAAATTACTAATTAACATTTATGGCTTGAAGGTAGTGTTTCAATCTCCTCAAAAGCAACCAGTGTTATATTCTTAAATTTCTTCCTATTTTTTAAAAATATTTCAAGGTGCTTTAACATCACATTATTTCTGTGAAAATGTTTTAAATATTGGGCTTTTGTTACTCTAGGTTGAGGATCTGCATAGTGAATGTTCAGTTAAGCCACAGCAGCAACATAGGTTCCATAAATTTATTTTATTCTTTATTTTTTATTTTTCATGGTCATTGATAAGATTTACTGGGATGGCAGGATATAAAATAAAATCAGAAAGATGGAAAAGTGACAGGGCAACGTTTAGAAAACATCAGTTATGAAGTTCTAGAAGACTTTTCCCAGGGACTAACACAACACGTGCTTAATTTCTCTAGTAACAAGTTGAGAAACTATGAATAAAGTGAACAGATGTTGAGTGACAACTATAGGCAGAAAAGAAGTCAAGGTTTCATTGAGGGTTAGTCATGTAAACAGTGTCTACCTAACAAAATCCAGACTTCCAGGAGGAAAAGTTCTCAGATGCTAGCAGGAGCTTCAAATGACAGCAATCATGAGCATACCGTGTTATCTTTTTTTTTCGTGTGTGTGTGCTATTTAACAACACTATTTCATAAGCACAAATTTATAATCTATGTTGATGTAGTTAAAACACTGAGATCAGCATTTCACACCTATGAAGAGCTGCCAAGTTCTCACCCAACGGGTTAAGTTTTTTTGCATGTATGAGCTCCTTAAACCCCCACAGCAACCTGTGTGATACAATCTCCACTTAATTTTTGATGACTTTGAAGCACAGAGAAATTAAATAATGTAACCAGGGTCCCTCAGGACACATCAGGGTGGAACTGAACTGACACTTGGTAGCAGTATCACTGCCTGCGAGTCATTGCATATGATAGCCAGAAACTAGTGGCCTAATCTTTAAATTTAACACATCTGTAACACTCATGTCAATCACGTCGATACCTTGCTCTCCATTTGCTCAGCTCATTAACATTTAAGTTAACTTTTAACTGATTTTTAAAAATATAAAAATTATCCAAGAACA
>LZPO01077471.1:0-18236 GCA_001675575.1 Neotoma lepida
AGGATAGCTACACTGGCTTGTTTCTTAGGTCCATTTGATTGGTATGCCTTTTNCCAGCCTTTTACTCTGAGGTAGTGTCTGTCTTTGACGTTGAGGTGTGTTTCTTGTATGCAGCAGAAAATTGGATCCTGTTTTCGTATCCATTCTGTTAGCCTGTGCCTTTTTATCGGGGAATTGAGACCATTGATATTAATGGATATTAATGACCAGTGATTGTTAATTCCTGTTATTTTTTGGTGGTAGTGTTGTGTGTTTCTGTTCTTTGGTATTTGTTGGTATGGGATTATCTATTGCCTGTGTTTTCTGGGGTGTATCTAGTTTCCTTAGGTTGGATTGTTCCTTCTAAAGCTTTCTGTAGGGCTGGATTTGTGGATAGGTATTGTTTAAATCTGGTTTTATCATGAAATATTTTGTTTACTCCATCTATGATGATTGAGAGTTTTGCTGAGTATAATAGTCTGNGTTGGCATCCATNNTCTCTTAGTGTCTNCATAANATCTGTCCAGGACCTTCTAGCTTTCATAGTNTCCATTGAGAAGTCAGGTGTTATTCTGATGGGTCTGCCTTTATATGTTACTTGGCCTTTTTCCTTTGCAGCTCTTAATATTGTTTCTTTATTCTGTATGTTTATCAGTTTGATTATTATGTGGCTAGGGGACTTTTTTTTNGATCCAGTCTATTTGGTGTCCTCTAGGCTTCTTGTATCTTCATAGGTATTTCCTTCTTTAGGTTGGGAAAGTTTTCTTCTATGATTTTGTTGAATATATTTTCTGTGCCTTTGAGTTGATATTCTTCTCCTTCTTCTATCCCTATTATTCTTAGGTTTGGTTTTTTCATGGTGTCCCAAATTTCCTGGACGTTTTGNCAGAAATAGGAGTTTTTCTCTTTCAAGATTTTTCACAGGAAGCTCATCTTGAATTCAATCAACTATGCTTGTGAGTGATCAGGTTATGACAGGCTGCTCCCACATGTGGAGTCCTGTAGTACTCTCTGGAAGTCTATGGCCTCCATTGCAATCTTCAGGACATTTTACTGTCACATCTTCCAAAGCCAAAATTGGTGCCAAGGTGTTTCCTGAGGCAGTGTCTTTGCATATAGTAGCAAACTCGTGCTACAAGAGAAGCAAAGTTCACAGTTACTCAGGATGCTGAGAGCCAGAAATGTCAGCTTCTGGAGCCATCACTTTGCTGAATTTATTCTAGAGACTTATAACTATGTATTTTATCCTTATGACTTTTAAGCAATACAAATGTTATAAAAGAAACACAGATTGGATTTATTGGAATGAGAAGTTGTACAAAATTTACTGAAAAGTCTGTCCTAAGTATGACCTTGACTGAATGCAGAGTCATGCAGAAGCACCAGTTCCTTCAAAAGCAGTCTATTTGGTGTCTCTTCACAAACTGTGCATGGAATATAAGACAAATCGATTTTTAGCTTAGAGATTTGAACTGCCTCATTAATGTCTCATTAGATAATGAAAGGTCAGGACAAATGACTTTTAAGTCATTATAATTACCTCTTCCATCTGATCCTTGCCTTGACCTGGAGGATGATGTTGTCAGGATCCTAGGTGGGCCAAGGTATTGCCTGCTTATTGGCCAGGTCCCCAAGTGTAATGGCCAGGTAATGTCTAAATGCTAACACTCCTCACTTTTTGTTTATTATAAAAAGGTGAGGAGTTAGAACGGGATAGCATATGCGGTGAGAATGAGCAGCAACAAATTCNCAAGACTGCTTCCTCCTGACTAGGGACAAAGTAGAGATGGGAAGTTGGGAGTCAGAGTCATGCACAGCAGGAGGTGTGAGTGAAGAAGCATTCAGTTAGCTGTCATCTTGGAGACCTTAGGTATCTGTTCCTTGAGGGAGATGAGAAGGCAGGTTGCTAGGAGAAAAAATAGATTGTTATCATCAGCCCCATGAATGGGGCTAGCCATGGGAAGAGTAATAGCTGCCAGGAAGAATGGAACAGAGAAGTGCCCTGGTTATACAAAAGAGGCAAGGATGAATGAGTGAGACAGGAGAGCAGATATGCACTTCATTTGGACATCTTGGCAAACTAGGTTCCAGTTGCTGCATATGTGGCCCCTTGAGCCTGGAGAGGTGGTACCAGCAGTAAAGTTCCAGGAGCTTGGAGGAATGACATGCCAAATTGAGGGATGATGAATTCTTCAGGAGTACCTGAGCCATCACATCTGCTGTTTCTCTGGACTTGGGAAATGCCTCTATTCATTTTGTGAAAGTGTCAACAAGCTAGGAGATAGCAGAGTTTTAATGAGTAGGCATGTGGATGAAGTTAGCCTATCAGTATTTGCCCAGTGAAATGAAATCTGGCTGCCAGCAAAATTCATCCCTGTTCATGAATACAGAGGTACAGTTTTAATATCTCAATAAACCAGCGTTGTTTTAAAATCTATCCTTCATAAACTTTGCTTTTAGGCAGGGCAGGAATTGTCACACAGGAATCTATCCAGTCCATGTGGTTGCCTTTACTAAAGATGTCTGTGAAGTTGTATNACTCTTTTCTTTTCAAATCTTAGTCAAAATGGCACCTGTCCACATGGTCACCCTCATCAAAGACGGCAATAAAGTCATATGGCCTATCTGTCTTTGACCTTAGTCAAGAGGGCTTCTGCCCATGTGGTCATTCTCATCATAGAGATCATGTGATATTTTCCGTACCCAATTTCTTAGCTGTTTTTTTCCCCAAGACATTCAAAAATCAGTCAGAAACACAAGCATGTGGCCACATCATTCACACATTTCCATCTTCACATAGAAAACAGACTTTTTAACAGAAAGATGAACAAAACTTTTCCCAGGAAACTGTCAGCTGACTAGCTGAAAAATCCTAAAATAAGAGTTTACAGTATAAGGCAGCCTATAAGAAATTAAAAAAATGAAAGACGTTTCCTGTGAGGGTGATGGAGGTAGTGGNACTGGATGCTGCTTGTATTGGGCCAGTTCACTACAGGCAGCCAGGCATTGTCAGTCCTGGTGCAATGGGCAGCACCTCATGCACTAGAGTGTGCAGAGAAGGTGCTGTAGGGGAAACAGAGTAGCAGCACAGCCTGGCAGGAAAGAGGGACCCCTCTAGGCTTCAGCGTGGTGGTGGCAGTGGCGGGAAGCAGAAGGAAGATGCAAGGGAGTGAACAGAGACAGGACAAACAGAAGAATGAGACTTTTTGAGCAGAAGCATGAGATGCCAACAGGCACAGAAGCAGTGAGCAGGCGATAAGGGAGGCATCCAGTGGGTTAGAGTCCAAGCCATGGGTCNCCGAGGCTGCTGAGAGGAGATTAAGCAGGACATGGATTGCTGGCAGAAGTTGAAAAGGTCCTGTGAAATATCAGGATATAGGGTGCTGGTAAGCGACCGTGTGGATTGATATCTGAGGGGTATTGGGGCAAAGGTGGGTAAGTTAAGGTGTATTTACCATGAATGAGGTAGAGAGATAAGATCCAAGGGTTTAACTCTCACATCTCAGAAATTCAGCAAGGACTGATTGAGAAAGCACAAGCTGCCAAGTAATTCATCAAACACAAACCACTGGCCAGGGCACATGGGTCCGAGAGAAGGGAAGACACAAGCTGCCCAGTGAATTGTCAGGCAAAAGGCAGGGACCGAAGTGCTAAGCTTGAGGGACTCATGGATCTGAGATGAAACAAAGCCTCATTTGTGGTGAATGGCCAGAGGTGGAGAAGGTGGGGGTCTTACTAATCATGGCGGTGTAGGATGAGGGGCTCAGGAACCCTTTAGTTGGAAAAGTGAAACTGTTGAAGGTTCAAGGGTCCCAGCATGTCTGAGACAACCAGTGGGCAAGAGAAACTGCCATGAGAGCCTGCTGAGTTTTAAGGCATGGCACCAAATGTTGTATTTTAAAAGCGGCAGGCAAGAGATTTTGGTGGGTTGGAGTTTACAGGCCCCATGGCAGGTGAGAGAGAGAGATAAACCATTCAGACAGCACTCACATGGAGCGTTTAATTGATAATGAGGGGAAGGGGGACATGGGAGAGGAAAAGGTGGTGCAGAGAGTCCTTGTGGGGAGATAACGAGAGAGAGAGAGAGAGAGAGAGAGAGAGAGAGAGAGAGAGAGAGAGAGAGAGAGAGAACTGAGGAGAGAAGAGAAGAGAGGAGAAAGTGGTTGGGGGCCCTGCCTTTTTATGAGGGGATTTCATACATACTGTGCTATGCAAGCACATGCTGTACTACACAGATAGGCTACAGGCTACATAGGATGACTTTGTCAGGATCCTGGGCAGGTTAAGATATTGCCTGCTTATTGGCCAGGTAATATCTAAACGTTAACAACTCTAACTTTTACTGAGCACTCAAGTGCTAGCTCTAATTGAATTTGATGTTTATATTCTTACTTGTATGTACCATTATTGATTTGTTCTTGATTACTCTTTATGGATAGTAGATTGTGTAAAGTAACAGGTCTTTCTTTGGACTGCCAGCTCCTGAATAATGACATGGAGACTTTTTATTAATTTTGAAAGCTTGGCCTTAACTTAGACTTGTCCCCAAATCACTCTTATTATTTAAATTAACCCATTTCTATAAATCTACATTCTACCATGTGGCTTGTTACCTCTCCTTAGTACCTTATATCTGACTTCCTTCATGTCTTGCTGGTGAATCCCTGATTCTCAGATTCTTCTTAGAGTTCCTGTTTCTGCCTGGAAGTGTTTCCTATCCTCTCTTGCCTAGTTATTAGCCATTCAGGTCTTTATTAAACCAATCAGAAGGTGCCTTAGGCAGGTGAACTAAAACAGAGATCTTTCACAGTGTGATCGAATATCCACCAATGGTGTAGTTTTATTTACTCTCCTCTCCAATGCATGGATAGAATTATATATGGCATAAATGGAGAATATGCAAGCTTGTTCACATTTAATGTTTGTGTAATCTTGTGTTTATCTGAGAGCAAACTGGAAAGGCATCACCATCTGTCAGCTTCCATCAATGCTTTCAAAATAAGAAACTTTTGAGTTTATACAAGAAAATTTCATCAAAAAATATGTGATTTCTGAAGAGTTCATGGATATTAAAACCAATATTAAACGACAGAAGAAATATTAATAAGTGCTTAAAACCAGATGACAACAATTTTTTTCAAGAAATTTCTAACAGATCNCAGAATTAAGAAATCCTATTGGGCACACTTGCATGTGAAATCCTAATTTTCATGTAAATCAAGACAATTAATTGTATAATAATACTCTTTTAATACAATTTGGACAACCTGTAGCTCTGCCAAAATTTTAGTCAGCTAAAGAAAAGCAGAAAAGCCTATTTATTTATTTATTTATTTATTTATTTACTTTCACAAATATTTTCTTTCATATCTGTTACTTTTTTCTGTTTTAAAATTTTTTACAGATTCCCCTCTCCTCCCTCCTCCCTCCTCCCACCCCCAGCTTTCTCCCCAACCCACCCCCACACCCCCTCCTCCAAGGCAAAGTCTCTCATGGGGAGTCAGCAGAGCCTGGCATATTCAGTTGAGGCAGGTCCAAGCATCTCCTTCACGCACTAAGGCTGTGCAAAGTGTCTCACCATGGGCACTGAGCTCCAAAAAGCCAGTTCAGAACCAGGGGTGGTCCCGAACCCACTTTTTGTCTGGGGGTCCCCTAAACAGTCCATGCTAGGCACCTGTCTCGCCTATCCAGAGGACCTGGTCCAGTACCATGAGGGCTCCTCAACTATTGGTCCACAGTTCAGGCGTCTCCACTAGTTTGTCTCTAACCCAGACTGCAACTCACAGCTCCAAGGAGGACCCTAGGAAGGACACATGGATCTCCCACTGAGAGCGAAATGGAGGAGATTCTACGTGGGCAGACAGGAGGTGTGGGAGGGTAACACGGGGCAAGGAATGGAGGATGAGAGCATAGGGAAATGGGAGGTTCGAACTGGAACAGGGATGGAGTAGAAGAGCAAGGAAAGAAATACCATGATAAATGAAGGCATCATGGAGGTTCCCAGGAATCCACAAGGATGACCCCAGCTTAGACTATTGGCAATAATCTAGAGGGTGCCTGAGCTGACCTACTCCAGAAATCACATGGATGAATACCCTAACTGTCATCATAGAGCCCTCCATCCAGAGACTGACGGAAGCAGATGCGGAGATCAATAGCCAGGCACCAGGCCAAACTCCAGGAGTACAATCAATGAGAGAGAGGGAATCTTCTATGAGCAAGGGACGAAATCATGATGGGAAGGTGTACAAAGACTAAAAGCCTATTTATAACCAACACAAAAATTTATAAAGTGAAGTGTGTGTTGAGAGGGGTATTCCTCTCCTCCGGGACAAGAGAGAAGGCTCAGTGGTTGAAAATACTTGCTGCTCCTGAAACGTTCCTGGTTCTATTCCCAGGACCCACATGGCAGCTTACTATTGTCTACCACTACAATTCTAGGGAGTCTGGTTTCCTCTCCTAGCTACCACAAGCACCACACTTTTTCATAATGCACATATATTCCTGTAGACAAAAATGCTCATGCACATAAAATAAAATATACATTAAAAAAAGTAAATTGGTGGTGATCACAATTAAGAAGCAAATAGCAATTTATAGAAAATTAATTTACATCAACAACAAAAACAAAACAACATATTCCAACTCATGTCGACTATATCCAAAATGATATTACGTTCATGAGATTTGAACAATAATTTAAAAACAAAGAAGTCAGATTTTATTTATTTGATACCAAGATAGTCTTTTAAAATTTTGAAAAGGTGTCCCTTAGATCTACATCAGTGGTTCTCAACATTCCCAATCCTGCGACCCTTTAATACAGTTCCACATGTTGTGTTGACACCCAACCATAAAATGATTTTTGTTGCTAACTCATAATCATAATTTTGCTACTGCTATGAATTGTAATGGAAGTATTTTTGGAGGTAGAGGTTTGCCAAAGGCGGTCACCACTGCTCATAAATCCATGGCATAGTTTTTGCTAGTTTAATTTTCGTAGTTTAATTAAGAGACTTTTTTTTTGTTAAATTTTTTCATTTATTTTACATACCAACAATAGTTTCCCTCCCTCCCCTCCTATTCCCTCCCACAATCTCCTGTCTACCCACACATACTCCTGCCCCATCCTCAGAAAGGGGCAGGCCTCCCATGGGAGACAACAAAGCATGGCATATCAAGTTGATGCAGGGCCAAGCTCCTCCCCCTGAATTAAGACTGGAAGAGGCATCCCAGCATGGGGAAAATAAGTTTCTAAAAGCAAGCTCAATCACCAGGAAAAGGCTCTGATCCCACTGCTAGGGGCCCCATAAACAGACCAAGTTCCACACACATATACAGAGGTCCTAGGTCAGTCCCATGCAAGCTCCCTAGCTGTTTGTCCAGAGTCTGTGAGCTCCCACTAGCTCAGGTCAACCGTCTCTGTGGGTNCTCTCAGTATGATCTTGATTTCCCTAGCTCATACAATCCCTCTTCCCTCTCTTCATCTGGAATCCCAGAGGTCCGCTTAGGGTTTGGCTGTGGATCTCTGTATCTGCTTCCATCAGTTACTCGATAAAGGCTCATGGATGACTATTAGGGTAGTCAACAATATGATTAAAGATGAAGGCCAGTTCAGGCACCCTCTCCACTATTGCTAGGAGTCTTAACTAGGGTCATCCTTGTGAATTTCTGGGAGTTTCTCTGGCATCAAGTTTCTCCCTAACCCCTAAATGGTCCCCCCACCAAGACATCTCCTTCATTACTCTCCCCTTCCATCCTGCCCCCAACCCACACTACCCAATGCATCATGTGCCCATCCCCCCCACCCAGCCTGGTCCCAAGTTCACCCAGGAGATCTCATCTATTTCCCCTTCCAAGGGAAATCCATGTGTCCTTCTTTGGGTCATCCTTGTTACCTAGCTTCTCCGGAGCTGTGGATTATAGCCTCATTATCCTTTACTTTGCTGCTAATATTCANTTATGAGTGAGTATATACCATGTTTATCTTTCTGGGTCTGGGTTACCTCATTCAGGTTGATTTTTTTTTCTAGTTCTATCCATTTGTCTTCAAATTTCAAGATGCCATTGTTTTTAACAGCTGAGTAATACTCCATTGTGTAAATGTGCCACAGTTTCTTTGTTCATTATTCAGTTGAAGGATATCTAGGTTGTTTCTGAGTTCTGGCTATTATGAATAACACTGCTATGAAAATAGCTGAGCAAGTGTCCTTGTGGTATGATCAAACATGCTTTGGGTATATGCTCAAGATTGGTATGGCTGGGTCTTGAGGTAAAATTGATTTCTAATTTTCTGAGAAACTGCNNTACTGATTTCCAAAATGGCTGTACAAGTTGGCACAACACATTGGCATGGGAGACAACTTTCTGAATATAACACCAGTTGCACAGACACTGAGATCAACAATTAATAAATGAGATCTCCNGAATTGCAAAGCTTCTGAAAGACAAAGGACACTGTCAATAAGACAAAACAGCAGTCAACAGAATTGGAAAAGTTCTTCACCAACCCCACTTCTGACAGAGGGCTGATCTCCAAAATATATAAAGAACTCAAGAAATTAGATATAAAAATCTCAAATGGCTGAGATACACTTAAAGAATTGTTTAACATCATTGGCCAACAGGGATATGCAAATCAAAATGATACTGACATATCATCTTACATCTGTCAGAATGGCTAAGATCAAAAATGCTAAAGACAGCCTATGTTGGAGAGGATGTGGAGTAAGGGGAACACTTCTCCACTGCTGGTGGGAATACAAACTTTAAAGATCTTTTCATTTCTACATTAACCTATCAAGATTTAATGATCAGAGCTTTTCATAACATATTTAGTCAAATTTTGCCTAACCTAAAATAAATGTATTTTCTATATTATTGGATATTTTAATTTTAATATTTAGAAGTATAAATTANTTTTAGATGTTATGAGTTATAGCTGAATATTTTTAAATTTTTAATGATAATATCAGGTTTTTCAGTGGATGCATGATATCCTCCTGTCATGGCTGGGCTTCAGAGATATTTATTGTATATAAGGCTAATCAAATACAATTTTTGTTCTAGGAATTGTTTATTTGGCGGTTTAGTGTAAATACGTTCCTTCATAATTGTTCTAATCACCTTGTTTAAACTTTGATAGTATAAGTTTTCCAACTCTTTTTCATAGTGACCTTGGTTGTTTCAGGTTGTTACAAACACTTTAAAGTAGCAGTTTTCTTCGTTCTGGCAAATGATTATAGCAACATCCCAGTNAATCCCACTTAATATTTTCATTAATTGTGATGTTGCTACTATTGTCAGGTAGGAATAATTTAAGATTATAAACCAAGCTTTGGCTGATTTTACAACAATGTAAATCATTACTGTAGATCTGTAGCTTCAGTCATTCTTAAAATCTTTGGTGCCATTTTCCTCAATAGTTTCAGTCAATTAAAAAATATACAGATTTGTATCNAGATATAATCTACTTAAACAAGAAAATATTTATGTCAAAATAATATGGCTAATGTGATGAAAAATTTTAATGAAATGGTGGATATTATTGACATAAATGGTAAATATTCATNTATTATTTAATATGTCTGTGTTTGGTTGTATGCCTTTACTCTTGTCTTCTGAATTTTTATTACTTATCCTAGAAAGTCAGTTTTAGCTTTGTCCAGGGTGAGGTTGAGTTACTTGCTTCTGAGAAGGGAAAGGTGTCTGGTAGCTCAGCTGTGCTTTGAAGTAACAATTGGATGCCTTCCATTTATCATTCTTGAACAATGTATTCTGTGAAGTTGATACCATTACCTTATTGTCTGCACTGTTTGTTTATGAAAATATTCTCACTTGTTGGTGTCTTCCTTTGAAGAACTTTAAGTTGACCTTTTGTTCTAGAGAGTAGAACAGATCTGCCTCCCCTTTACCAAAAATGTTGAGGAGTCTGCTATTGTCTTTTTTCATATTGTCCAGCTGTGTGAATTTATACTCTTTTATGTTTAATTGGAATATATATATATAATATATATATATATATATATTGGTTTTCAATGGTTTGGAAGAGGAGAGGAAAATGTATGTACCCTGATTCCAAGTGCTCCTCCTCTGTTCTCCATGTCATGAATGGATGCTCCATTTCCCTAGGAACTTAAATTTTTCATAATTAGCATTTGTACTGGGTAGTTCTATGTCAACTTGACACAAGATAGAGACATATGAGAGGAAGGAACCCCAATTAAGAAAATGCCTCCACAAGATTGGCTTGTATGCAGACCAATAAGATGTGTTTTATCTTTTTCATTTTTTGTTTTTTGATACAAAGTTTCTGTGCTAGCAACTCTCGCTGTCCTGTAACTTGTTTTGCAGACCAGACTGGCCTGGAAGTCACAGTGATCTGCCTGCCTCTACTTCCCAAGTGCTCGGATTAAAGACATGTGCCACCACCACCCAGCTATCGAAGACATTTTCTTAATTAGTGATTGATGGAGGAAGGCCCAACCCATTGTGGGTAGAGTCATTCCTGGGCTGGTGGTCCTGGTTCTATAAGAAACCAAGGTATGCAAGCCATGAGGAATAGGCCCATAAGTTCCACTCTTCCATGGCCCCGTGTATTAGTTCCTTCATCCAGGTTCCTGCCCTGTTTGAATTCCTGTCCTGACTTCCTTTAAAGGCAAACTGTGAAGTGGAAGTGGAAGCTAAATAAACCCTTTCCTCTTTCATTTGCTTTGATCATGGTGTTCATGGCAGCAACAGTAACCCTGACTAGGACAGCATTGCTTCTTCATTTCATTTATAATTAATTATTATGGCTTATTGTTCCTTATAAGCCAAGTCCTGGTATTAAAACATTCAGTATATTTTAACTTATCCCNTTTAAAATGGTTTTTCTTTTCCAAGGCTCTTTAATATTTTTTTTGCAAGGAACTATATGGTGAATATTCCAAGTTTTGAGGGTATCACATTTTTTTTATCAAAAGTATTAAACTTTATTGTTACAGTGTAAAAAATTCAGGAAGGTATTATGTACTTAAAGAGAGTGAAATTTGAATGTCATACAACATTCATGTACTGGAAATCATAATATTCAAAACAGGCTATATTACAGTTCCTTCAAAATTTTCAGCAATTCTCATTTGTAGATTCTACAAAAGCAGGCAGGGGGCCAGGTTAATCCTACTGGTTGGGAGCTGTTGCCCCTTGCTGTCTGATACTANTGATTTTATAATTCAGTTTTAATAGTTTCTAAGATTATATCTCTGATTGGACCCTTTGAACTAAAAGACAATTTCAAACATCTCTTTAAANCCCCTTATCTTAGCTTCCAAATCTAGATGGTAATAATGTCCAAAATAGACACATTTGAGGATTAAATAAATTAATTGATGTAAAATGTTTAGCTAGCATACCTTATAATAAGCAATCAACAATTGCTAGTCCTGATCCTCACTGACATTATCTTTATTTAATAATTCAGTATGGAAAGTAAGGGTATAATAGATCAAAATGATTACAATTAACAAACAGTGGCATCCACAAGTCTAACGGTGGAAGCACCAACAATGAGAATTGGAAAATGTGATTGCAATGGGTTGAAATTAATCTGTCTTTAAATCTNAGGTACACAGTGGTCAAGTGTTTGTTAAAAGAAGAATTTAATTAACATCAAAAAATTTTGGGACAGGAAGATTATTTTAAAAAATGAGGTATCTATTGGCACATTGTACTTCTCTAGTGAAAGAACAGATACATAATAAAAAAAGGCCATGCTAGCAAGGCATAATGAAGAAAAAAATCATGTGTCTTATNTGCTGTATTTCTTCCAAAGTTTATATATAAAGCATTAATTTAGAGCTTTTGATGCAAGTTCTTTAAATGTTGCTTTCCCCATTTTTGTTTGGCAACTAAATGACCAAGGTCTAATTCTAGAGGTACACTAGTTTACAATTACTGCTGAAATTTATTTTTGGGTTCTATATTTTTATTTTTACTTAATGTCTTGTGTTCTCATTTTGTGAATAGAACATTACATAGGCCATATAATTTGTATGTGTTTCCATTTTATTCTAAACTACACTATTAAAAACTTTATCCTAGAAATATATGCATTCAATCAGGAAAGAATCTTCATCTTCAAAGATTCTTGTGCATATCTTCTAAGATTTTGTATGTTAATATAATTAATTTACCATTATAAAATGGTATGTGTATGTACAGGTCCACATGTGGACAAATATGTTTTATGGATCCTGGGTCTAATTTAGCAGAGGTATACCTGCATTAATCTTTTAATATTTAAATGTCTTAGTACTTTAGTATTAAATGACCAGACACTGGCCTTTTAGTCCTGCACTGCAGAGAGAGGAAGACATGCCAAGTTAGGAAAATGTACCTATAAGAGTTATTTGTAGTAATATTTGAAGTTAGCTTCCTGATATTCAGAACGGATCTTCCCAGTATATTACCTGCCCCTGGGAGAGTAGTTGTCCAACTCTTCTCTCTTAGGATAAGCTGGAAACTGTGGTTATTCAGCAACCTGTTAATGTGGGTCACTGAAATAAAATACTGCCTTGCAGCTAAATCTCACAATAATTTTCAAGGCTGTTTGAAAACTAAAATAATAAGGATGGACAACAAAAGTCATAGGGTATTACAGATTTCATATTTTTCCCCATTTAGCATTTGTTTATTTTTACATAAATGTCTTGGTTGGCTAAATATATTTTAAACATATTTTTGTTGATTACTTGGAAATTGCACATACTGCATTCCAATCACCCTTACTATCCAGTCCCCACAGGTTATCCTCCCCCCACTTTTGTGGCCTTCCATCCAAAAAAAAAAAATGAAGTCCAATTTGTGTTGTCCATTGTCACTGGAACATCTTCAAACTCCCAGTGGTCAGCCCCTTAAAGAAAAGTGAGTCCTTTCCCATTCCCACACCCACGAGTAGCCATCTACTGTAGAGAGCTATACTTCAGCATCCTTATCATGATTTTTAAGAGTTCTTTTCAATGGCTTCTTGTTTAGGATGTTACTTTTGGGGGGAGTATAGAAGGGGTTGTCACCGAAGCCTTCTATGTTTCTCTTTCTCAACTATGAGTTATCAGTACCATTACAAAATAAGCTTTTTTGGCCTTTGTATTCAGTAGGATCATGAATCATGGACTTCCATGTAACACAAATTGCTAAACTGTCTTATTAATAAAAAGCTGGAGCCAGATATTGTGGTGAATGCTGAAAGGTCAGAGAAACAGAACAAGCCACAGCCAACCTCACTTTGCCAACTCTTCAGCCTCCAGAGCATGAGATCCTGTTTCCTCATGCCTTATATACCTTTCTGTGTCCTGCCATATTACTTCCTGGGATTAAAGNCACATGTCCTTCCCATGCAAAGACATGAGATATCAAGTGCTAGGATTAAAGCTGTATGCCACCACGCCTGACCTCTATGTCTAATTTGGTGGCTGGCCCTCTTCTCTGATCTCCAGATAAGTTTTATCAGGGTACACAAATAAAATATCACTATACTTCCCCTTTTTTGTCTAAAATAAAAAAATATAACTGATAAAAGAAAAACTATAGTCAATAAGTACAATAACTATATACAATATATATAAACAATAAGTATATCAACAATGTCTAGTCCATTTCCATTTGACAAATTTAGTGAAAATATTCCATTATCTATCCTATTTTTGTGAGTCCAAAATGTACTTAATTCACTTTCTATCCTAACTTGTATTACCAACTGAAAACTACCTTTTGATGTCTTTCAAACTTCTACACTTTATACCTCTTTAGTGAGTTTCTGTCCTGAATTTGTTTACAAGGAAAACTATAACTATAACCATCTAATTTTCAACTCCTTCAGAGATCCAAGAAGGAAATAACATTACCTAGTTAAATGGGAAGTGTAAACAAGTGACTTCCAAATAATGTGAGGAATGACAGAAACAGCTGGCTGCCTGGGCAGTCACCTGAGGTTTCTCTGCAACATTGGGCATCCATCCTTGGCCTAGAGGCTTAGCATATCTGACAGACTTATCTGTGAAGCACGATTTTCTAGAGAGCTTTCCTACCTTGTCTTGGCAAGGATTGCCAGTCCTTTCTTTTGTGTCCTGAATGTCCGTTTTGGACAGCATACTGTCAACAGTCGATGTAAGGGCATTTTCTTGCCCAGTGACTAACTTGCCACAATGAAAGTAAACTCTATATGGAATTTCTTCAGTGCCCATCATCTTCTCTGAAATAGATTGGTACTGCCAGGAGCAGACATATCTCATTGCCATAAAAAATTATGTTATTAAAACATCTTAAATACCATAATCTGTAGATCTCTGAAGGGTTTAAAGATGACCTGTATATCTAAAATATATTTCTGTTTGACTTTGAAAACATCTCTAATATGACTACAAGTTCGATTGTAATGACTAACTACTAATTTGCATTTCTTATATCTTAATTAGTTGGTAACAATAACTTTCAAGGACCAACAATTTGCATTACATTGTTAAATGAACTGTAGAGGTACAATACCTTGAACAAGATTAGAAATATATGTACAGTATTTTCTAACAAAATCAATCTGAAACTTGTATTAATATACATAATTTGAATACAATTTACAAAAATCCAATCCAATGTAAAATATTTAAAACTAGTAGTTATTTTCTAAAAGTAGATTCAATAACCTACCTTTTTATCTTATCATATCTGTATCCTCTCTTTTTTTAGAGTAGATTCATTAATCTACACTTTATTCTATCATTTCTACATCTTTTTTATAATAGATTCAATGATCTTACATTTTATCTTCTCATAGCCACATCCTTTTTTTCAGAGTAGTTTCAGTAATCTACCCTTTTAAACTATTATTTCTATATCTCTTTCTTTTAGAGTAGATTCAATAATCTACCTCTTACCTCTAGCCTCTTTTTTCTTTTTCTTTTTTTCAAACAATAACTTTACTCCTTTGATTAGCATTTTTCTTGACCATTAACAATAACAANTTGTAGCCAACCATCCTCAACAATGACAATTATCCAAAACCCATGGAAAAAACAAAAGCCACCCACCCCAATCTTGGGAATGTGGGCTTCATGGTCTTAAAATTACTTCCTGCTGTCTGGGGGTGATGGCATCTTTAGGGGATCCTGAAAAGAAAATTTTGGGTTAATTCTCAAGTTCTGGGAGAGTTAGGTATATTANTTGTTGTCCAGTCTCTGCATAATGGGAAAATGCAGCACTTGTNTCAAGTCCTTACTCAAATAGTCTGTGAGGCTGGATCATCTCAGCTAGCCATCTTAAAATTGTCTTGGGCAGCTTGTAGTATAAAGCTGATCTTTGGGTGGTGTTTGTCAGCTTAGTGGTATCATTATCATCCTGATAGAATCATCATTGTGGGATCCCATCACCTTTTTGAAGACTTCAAAGTTGCTGTTAGGCTCAGTCATGGTTTCCTGCAGAAAACTGATAGAGACTTAAACTTGAAATCATGTACAGGAAGCTAGATGAAGCTTTTTTTTCAAGGATTAGTTAGTACTCTCTATGAACATTAATATCATGACAAAAGTTTAATATATATAATATATACATACATATATAAAGAAATCTTATGAATTTTGATATAAAATTCATACCTTACAAAAAGTTTTAAAGAGTAAAAATAAAACTAAAGAATGATGAGATTAGTGACAATAAAATAGTCCCTTAATTTTGATTTTCTTTTGTTCCATATCAAATGGCTCTTCTGACATTATACAGATATTTTCCATTTTCTTTTAACAAGCATGCTTGGGTTTAGAGAAGGAGAGAGCTCCAACTCCAAAGCCAGCTTTAATTTATTTTTAATTGAACTGAGACTACATAAAGATCATTTGTGTTATATGTCTGTAGAGAACAGCAGAAACATACATTTAGGAAGACTTATGAAATTTTATTCTCTTAGATATGTGATATAGCAATAGGCCAATTTACTCTTTTTCTTGGGACATTTTTTCTGGATAATTTGTCCTTTTTCTTCAGATATCTCATTTCTTCAGTGTTCTTCAGATTCCTTAGNCCTCATTCTCCTGAAAGACAAAAGCAAAACCCTTTCCCAACCCTAACTTTGGGGAGATTTCATTTTGGCAAGTTATATTTGATTAAATGAAAAGCATTTGTTAGTGGTATAAATTAGTTTAAATTGAATGGTCATGCTGGTTGATGACCTGACACCCTACTAATTAAGAGGTCTCTCCTGTTCAAATCAAGCGTTCACCTATTTTAATGATATCCACAGCTTTTCCTCTCCTGTAGAAACAGAAGCAAAACCTTGACCTCAACGTAATATATACCCTGATTTCCATTCTGAGGTCAGTACTTCTTTAAAGTATACAGGCTGATTTAATTCTGCAGTTTTTTTCTATTATCCCGTGTCTCTCTGCTGCTGTTGTTCCTTTCTTATTAGCATTGAAAAAATTCAAAGTTAATACACTGTTATATAATTTATTGCTGTGGGATTTTGTTACCCCTTTTCCATTTATTTCACATATCCTTTTGAGTTCAATTTGAGCTTTATGTCACTGCTTGGGTTGTAGGATTGTGTGTTATACCTGTAATGTGCTTTAAACTATAATAAGCAAAATACTGTTTCATTTTACCAGAGACATATGCTGGAGCATTTTCATTTTTAATTTACACAGGTATACCTATGATGGTTGTGACTTCTAGCAAATGCATGATTATAAAATTAGCCTTTTCTGAACCCAGAGAAGTTGCCTGTTGAACCCCTGAGTAGGTATCAATGGTGTGGTGTACATATGTTCAATTTTCCAAATTCTACAAAACAAAACACATACATTTGCCAGATTTCATTCCTCTGAGTTCCTTTTGGGTTACATTTTGCTGGTAGTGGAGTTTGATTGTATAATGAACAANTAGAACATTTCCTTATAATTTCCTTGGCTTTTTGCCAGATTATGAAAAAATCCTTTTTTAAACACTATTGACATGATTTTTTTTTATGAAATTCTGAGGTCACCAGCACATTTCCAATCAATAGTTGATCGATCTCATCTTCTCCTTGTGCTAGAGGGCCTGTGAACCCATACAGGATCACATGGATTTGAGTTATATATAAGAGATACTTCCTATTCCTGATTATATCTTGTATCTGAATAAATAACAAAGTTAATTCTGACTCATTGGGATAAATTCTGCTGTTTTAATATGTAAGATCACTCTTTCAGCATACTGAGAGTCAGTAACTACATTAAGGGGTTCTGAAAAATCCATTCATACCATCTGAATAGCATATAATTCCAATTTTTGGACAGAATTACAAGGACTTTGAACCAGTTTACTTAAATTTTCTGATTTGTAACCTGCCTTTTCTTTTTGGTTTGCAACTGGATAAAATGTAGAGGCTCCAGATATTGGTGTTTCCCATACAATGCAAGNCAGGGTCCAATTAGCTCTCTTTATAAGTTTATACCACTTTTGGGATATTTGTTGTTAATCTCTGCCAAAAAATTATTTCAAACTCTTTGCCAAGGTGCAAATTTAATGTCAATTTCATCATTAATTAAAGGTAGTATAATTTCTGCTGGGTCTATTACTGCTAATTGGCAAAGTCTCACTTTTCCTTTTCAAATCAAATCAGTTCTTTTCCACATAAGTTTTTAATTTTTTACTCTGTTTATTTGGTAGAAATAGTCATTCCAATATAATATCTTCCCTCTGCATTAAAATTCCTGTTGGAGAATGCCTAGAGGGTAAAATAACCAGAATGCAATCAAACTTTGGGTCCACATGATCCACATGTGCATCCTGTATTTTCTTTTCCTTAAAAGCCAATTCTCTCTCAGCTTCAGCAGATAATTCTCTTGAACTATTAAGATACTTTTTACCCTCTAAAGTTTTGAAAAAATTACTCAGTTCATCATTTTTTACACCACCAGTGGTCAATAGATAGGAAATATCTCTGAATAATCTTTGAAAGTCATTAATAGTCTGTAATTGATCTCTCCTAATTTGTACCTTTTGGGTTCTAATTTTTTGTAGACTTAGTTTATATCCTAAATAATTAATAAGTATCTCCTCTTTGTATATTTTCAGGAACAATTTGTAATCCCCAACAAGGCAGAATTTCCTTCTTCAAACGTTCTTTCTAAGGTGTCTGCAATTGAACAGCTAGTAAGATATCATTCATAGAATGATAAATTATCAATTTAGGAAATTGTTTATGTATTACTTCCAATGGCTATCATACAAAATATTGGCACAGGGTT
>LZPO01077474.1:2463-18184 GCA_001675575.1 Neotoma lepida
ACCTTGACTCCCCACCTTCCCAAACAAGAACAGAAATGTCTGCTGTATAAGCTGCCAAGTCTGTGGCACTTTGTAAAAGTCTGAGCCAAGGAAGACTGTGTTGTCCTGGTCATCTTCCCTAAAGCTCTGCCAGGCTGTGGACTCTGTGAAGGGACAGATGACATCATCTCCCCTAGAGTCCTGCCAGACTGTGAACTCTGTGAAGGGACAGACAACATCAGTGTCTTCACCACTCTATGCCTGGCACCCAGCACAGCATTGGGGTTGCAAGTATCACTAAAAACATGTTTTGGGTTGGAGGATGTGTGGGTGGGTAGGTGAATATGTACAGGCACAGGCAAAAATTAAGGTCCTGAAGAACATTCAACACTGGAGGGAATGGTTATGATATAATAAGTAATAATGTGGGGAATAAAATTACATAAACAACGTGATTCCAATTATGTAAACATTTGCACATGCTTGGGAATCTGGAAGGAAGGAAGCTGGGAGTGCCAACAGTGATGGTCTCAGGTGCTGAGATTTGGACTAATTGTTGCAGTTTTCTTCCTTTTCCACATTTCCACAAATTGTATGTATTGCACTTGTAATCCAAAACTAAGGTTACATTTCTGTAAAGAAAATTAGTAAGGAAAAATATGCCTTTTTTAAGCCTTCCAAAGCANGGCTGAAAGAATCAGGGAAGCAGTCAGGACTATGAGGGGCCCGNAGTCCCTGAACTCAGAAGCTCCTCACTCCCCACAAGCAGGAAGAAAGCTCAGTTTGCTCCTTAGCTAGATGACATTAAAGTAAGTGGCACTTTCAGCCCTGGCTTTTCAGATGTGGAAGACAGGCAGGTCCCATCTTAAAAGACAGAGTTAAAACCTGGAGGCACCATCAGATCAGAAGCAAAAGGCTAAGAAGAAATTCCACCTAGAGCTTTAGGCCCACAAAGACCAGGAACCCCAGGAGTGGTCAGCAGGTGCTACAGTTGGAATGTTCCTCACAGGTTCNTGTTGGGAACCCTCAGTTCCAGCTCCTGGCGCAATTTTAAAGGTTGTGGAGCCTTTAGGAGGTAAGGCCTGGCTGGCAGAAGTGGGTCACTAGAGGAGGGTCTTAAAGGCTACACTTGCTTCTGTACCATCTGCTTCCTGGTCCATCTGCCATGTGACATCCACCTCCTGCTCCCCTTGCTATTAATTAAATCACCTTCACCTCCNTGGCTTCCATGGTGGCCTGAAACACCCTGAAACGACAGGCCAAAGAAGGCTTTCCTCCCTCAAGCATTTGGTCAAGGCAATGAGAGTAACTCATATACCAGACACTTGAAAAGTCCCTCCCAAGGCTCCAAGCACAGAAGGTCGTGGCTTTAGAGCTGACTTATTCATGAAGTAGAAGGGTGGAAGTTATAGGTAATGACAATAATTGTGATGACAACTGTCCTTGCTATTTGTTCAGGACTTAACACAGCAGGTGGCAACCTTTTGCTGTAAAAGGACAGGAAGTGAATATTCTTGGCTTTGTGAGCCATATGGCCTCTGTCATAACTCAAGTGTGCCATTAGAGTACAAACACAACCACTAGCAACGGAAAAGAATGAGCATGTCGTAGTCAAGGACTACTATATATATAAGCAGCCAGTGGGTTAGATTTGGCCCAACAGCCACAGTTTGCCAGCCTCTAGCTTAAACTGAGCAGTGATCTGCAGAATCTCTCATTCTGGCAATCCCTGAATCTGATTATGGAGACTCAGGGAGCCAGTCACATGCCCAGGACTCTTTGTCTGAAAGTGGCAAGGTTCGATTCAAGTCCAGGTCAGTTTGACTCCANACAGTTTGCCAGCCTCTAGCTTAAACCGAGCAGTGATCTGCAGAATCTCTCATTCTGGCAATCCCTGAATCTGGTTATGGAGACTCAGGGAGCCAGTCACATGCCCAGGACTCTTTGTCTGAAAGTGGCAAGGTTCGATTCAAGTCCAGGTCAGTTTGACTCCAAAGAAGCTGCATTATACCATAAGTTTATTTGGCTTTAGGGGCCCCACAGGGTTTCCCCCACCTGTTTCCACCAGGTGAACACATGCTGAGCACGTCCATGCACCAGCATCAGGCTGAGGACAGACTGCAGTGAAAAGCAGCCAGGCCTTGCCCTCCAGAGCTCACAGTGTCACATGGGCATATGCCAAGGTAGCCAACATCCTCTCCTCAGTGGAAGCCCACAGCCCACAGCCCAGACACACATCAGGTGCAAAGATTTCTTTACCAAGGGATTGAGTGCTCTACACAAGGATATTGCTAGGAAGTGAGCTTACTCAAAGCCTCTGTAAATATTGATTTACACATTCTCAGTCCTGAGTACAGAAGCCAAGGGATAAACTGTGGCATGAAAAGCCCCTACTAGAAACGTGGTGTTCTAAGTCCCAGCTTAGGGGCAGCTGGGGTGAAATCCCAGCTCTGCCAGGCCCTGAGTAAATGACCAACTTTCTCCAAGCCCCACCNGTGCCTATACACTAAGGTTAGGAAGAACTGCTTCCCCAGAGCTAGTGGACAACAGTGTGGGCAGAGCGGGGAAGGTATTTGTTATGCTCACCATCATATCTAAAGCAGCAGACAGTATGGGCACCAAGAAACAAGCAGAGAGGTAACTGCAAATGGAGATGTTCTGAAATTACCCAAGGCAGCAGAAAATGGGACTTATATTACAACTAGCAATTGCTGGAAGTCCAGCACAGCTGTCTGGCAGAGGCAGGCTAGGTAGGGCCAGCACAGAGGAGAGCCTGGAGGAGCAGACACAAGTCTTTAGAGAGAGGAAGGCCTTGTTCTGAGAGAGGCAGGTATTGATGACAGTACAGAAAGCTGGGGAGATGTGGGGATCTCAGTCAGCACAGACAACCTAGGATGCCTGGGTCCCTGCAACCCCACCTCCACCCTTGAGCCGCAAGCCCCAGATGCTCATTTATTTTCCCAAGCAGCTTCCCTTCAACTTCTGACTGTAAATAAACTCTGATCATATTTACTCCAGCAGAGGAATGAATACCCAGCCCGCCCTTCCACCTGTTCCCTTCCACAGGCCTTTCATGGGCATAGATGGCTAATTGGAGGAACATAGTCATTGAACATCAGGATTTGCAGGCAGTTTTCCCTAAGGTCCAACTATCACCTGCATACCCGTGGTTGCTTCAGCACCTCCAAAGCTAACACAATGGTGTGGAGAAAAAAAAAAAGATGCCATATCGGCACCTACAGCATTGGCATCACGGGCTACAGTAAATTATACAACTTTTGTCTTCACACCAATGCTGAGAGGTAGGTGTCTCCATCTACATTTTCAAACAGGACTTTAACTCAAAGATGTTCTGTAGACAAGACAATGCCTTCCCTGAAATCAGAAACAACTTTCAACTTTTACACATGAGTCAGTCTCTCGTACTTTCCACAAGATTTGATATAAGGTAGATGCTCATTTCTGTCTATAGAATGAAAATGAATGAAAGGATGGGTAGATGGGTGGATGGATGGATGGATGGATGGATGATGGATGAGAACAAATAAATAACCACCCATGTTCCCTGGATATTTCAGGACATGTAAACACCAATAGTCACAGAACCCATCACAGGCCTCTCTCTCTCTCTCTCTCTCTCTCTCTCACACACACACACACACACACACACACACAGATGCACACATACACAGAGAGAGAATTAACCACTCATATTAAAACTTGCAGAGCAAGATTACAGACCACTCCTTCTGTCATAGCATTGCCCTACCCTACATTATAGATATAGATATAGATAGATATAGTTATAGGTATAGATATATANAGAGAGATGATATAGATAGAGGTATAGACACGGATATAGGTATAGGTATAGATATAGACATAGGTATAGGTATAGCTACAGATACAGATATAGTTATAGGTACAGGTACAGATAGATATAGATACAGATACAGACACAGATACAGATACAGATACAGATACAGATATAGATACAGATATAGATATAGATGCCTTCTCACTGAACTCTGCCCATCTCATTCCAATGGTAATACATTGGTGATCTGCCATTTGCTGCCCAAGTAGGCTGCTGGAAGGAGCCCTCACAAAGCCAAAGGAAACTGCAGTCACTCACAGCCCGGTGACACCCCTAAAGACAATGAGCAAACCACCCACTCTTTCTGCTAAGGCCCACAGAGTTGATTATAAAAGGACACAATCTGAACCTTCCCCTGATGCTTCTGCGACTGAGCCATGTCTGATACCTAGTATGCACGTACTAGAGCACAGGACATTAGCCACCTTCTCACACCTGTGGGCAGGCAGAATTTAAGGGGCAAAGCATGGCCCCGATGCATGGCTCCAGCACCCACTGCTGCTTGTACAGCCTTGAGTCTTTTTGTCTGTAATGGGGCTGGTACNAGGAACTGTTCAGATGAAGGGGCTAGATGCATGCAAACTGCTTTCTGGTGCTGCAGGGAGCCTGTCCTCCACCACCTGTCAGCCTGGATGCTGGATGGGAGGGGAGGCCCACACAGAAAGAAGCCTGCCTAAGCACCCAGCAGGGTGTCATGTCATTCTGTCTCTGAGGACACCAACCTGAGCTTGAGGGAAGCATGGAAAGGGCATCTGACTCATGCAGCTCGCAGCTTCCTTTTACTCAGCCACCCTCTCCTGTCAGGCTGCGGTTCTTGGGCNGAGTCTGTGAGGACCCTCAGGAGGGCAGTGTGATGCAGCTGAGCAGAGAGATGAGACAGTTAAGCCATNTCCTTTGTCATGTCGGAGGCTTTGGGCCTTTTGAGTTAATTTTGGTTTCATCCAGCCATTTGCCGAGGCCCAGGAGTCTCAGGNACACCCACATATCCATCCACACAANGAGAGTCCTAACCCCATGGACCTTTCGAAGGGAGACAGGCTTGGGAAGAAGTCTACAACGCACTCAGAAATTGACACAAGTGAGTGGACCTCTTCTCAGGAAGTTCCCTCCTTAAATAAAAGATCCGAGATGTCACCTTAGAACAAACAACAATAGGAGGAGGGGGAAAAGCCTTTTGAGGGTCTCAGTAAATCAAAATTCGCCCATGAAGGAAACTGATTGCTGAGAAACCTACCTCCTAATCCATTCATAAATCAGACCAAGGCTGAGCGTCTTTCCCATGATTCATGTTAACATTCTGCTCTCGTAGTATGAATCATCTGTTTAATGAAAACTTTCTCCACAACCGGCAAGAGCCACTGGATCTTGCTTTAAGACTCTCTCCAGAGCTCAGAAGGTTTTCTATTATTGACAGAAAAGTTACTGCATTTTAAGCAGCCACTTTAAATATTACTCATGCAATCAAAGCTGTTTTCCTAACTCAATTTATACAGTTTTCAAACATGTATTATAGCTGACCTTATTAAATATTCTGTAGCGTCTTTTACACATGTTGGCATACAAAAGCACAACCCCAGACTTCTGGTAGCATTGTAAGAGGCACAGACTCAGGGACTGTTCCTGAAGGAACAGATGAGGCTTTGGGCCAACCAGTGCCACAGGAGGCCGGGGGCAGGTTCTCACAAGACCACTGAGCTGAAGTGAGCAAGCAGGCATGCAGAGCTGGAGATACGGATTCTCTGAACACCACTCAGGATCCTCCCAGAAGCCCGTCCAGGAATTCTTTTCCAGGCTCTAGGGACAAGGGAATATTTTTCAATCTTATGAATGTCCAGAGTATCACAGGGAAAACAAGGCAATTAGACGTTTTCTTTTTTTTTTTTTTTTTTTTTTTTTTTTTTTTTTTTTTTTTTTGGTTTTTCGAGACAGGGTTTCTCTGTGTAGCTTTGTGCCTTTCCTGGAACTCACTCGGTAGACCAGGCTGGCCTCGAACTCACAGAGATCCACCTGCCTCTGCCTCCCAAGTGCTGGGATTAAAGGTGTGCACCACCACCGCCCGGCCGCAATTAAACATTTTCAAATAAAACCTTAAAATCCATAAGCTAGAAAATAATGCCTCAGATGGCTCCAACCATTGAGCTCACACCTCCTGGCAATATGCTAAGCACTGGAGACTTGAGTCTTATTCCATCTTCAACACACTCCTGAGGAAGATGCTACCATCTTCCTGTTTCAGGTAAGACAGAAATGCAAGCAAACTGGTCCATGACCAGGGCAGAGCCAGGTGGAAGCAGGACCTGCTGTAGCCAATACCTGCACCCTAAATCCTTCCCTCAACTGTCCTAGGAGGTCAAAGCTTGAGTTGCTCCCTATCCACCATTCCTTGTTCTGTGTCTCATTCAGTTCTGGTATGAGGGGGGTTAATGCCATTCACTGGATGCCAACCCATTGCTCATCAAAAGAGTTTAGCTCCTCTGNACGTAGTGCTGTGGAGTGATGTGAGACAAAATGATTAGTTAGAAACAGTTGGGCAGGGAAGTCCATCCCAGATGCTGCTGTGAGAGTCAGAATCAGAGGGAAGAGAACATAGCTCTGAGGAAAGATGAGAGGGACAGGGACAGGTGTTGCAGCNAGCCAGGTGACAACTGTCAGCCAAACCAGACAACATCAGAGCAGGCAAATGAGCTAGCTAATGAGTATGGCTGCAATTTTCAAACACCAGGCCTTATTCTGGTTTCCTCACTAAACACAGGAGAGGAGTGGCGGTACATAAGGAGGAAAGGGGGGAGGGAGGAAGAGAGGGAGAGGGAGAGAGACAGAGAACCAAGATCCNCTTATCTCACTGAACAAGGGAAAGGGGTGGCGGTACATAAGGAGGAAGGGGCAGAGACAGAGATCCAAGAAAGCATGAGACCACACATACTCTCTGGGTCTGATGGTGCCTATGCTTCTTCAGTCTCTCTCTGGACACCTGTCCATATGAGTTCATGCAGGGAGCTAGAATTACCTGAATTATACCCACATTGTCCCATCTGTGGCAGAGGAGGGGTGCCTGCTTAGCCACCATAGACAGCTGTCCACTACCTCCCTTGCTACACATAGTGAAACACTGTCAGTCACCAGGTGTCAACTGGTACAAAATAATGCATGAGCTACGGGGAGAGCCCTGGCCTCTCAGCCCCCCGTAAGCCTGAGCATCCTAAACAGTCAACATTCAGAAAGAGGAAGCTGTCCCAGTCAGCAAGAAGAGCATGGAAGAAAATAAAGCTGAGGTTTGGAGAAATTGCATCACTGGGTATTTCTAGGGCAGCCAGCCCCCAGAGGACAGTGACCCAAAATGAGACAAATGGATGACACAGTCTCATATAAAAAGCTTACAGCTTAATTGGAAAAGAATAAATGACCATACAGGGAACACATGCCCCAGGAAGTCAACTAGCAGNCAGCACACAGTGGGGTGCCACCCTTGTGCACACCACCACCAGGACCATCCCACATGGCTCTGGCTCCCTACAGCTTCCATGCCATACATCCACAGCTCTTCATGAGGACACACAGTTTATCCCAATAGGGCTTCTCACCCTAGACTCTTTCTCACCATCAGTGCTGCCTCCACAACAATCGTGCCAAGCCCTCTCATTAGGACCCTGCCGTGGGAACACTGGCCCCCCGGTCTGCCAGTCCAGACTCCTGTCCTATCAAATCTTCCCCAACTAAAAGTCAGATACACTGTCACATGACCTCCCCTGAACACACACTCTAACTGAGAGCAACACCTGAGCCTAAAGGAAATAACNCAATTAAATTCCTGCTCAGACATCCAACCAGGGCTAGAAAGATGGCTCAGAGATTAAGAACACTGGCTGCTTTTGCAGAGGACCCTTGTTTGATTCTTAGCACCCACATAGTGACTCACAATCATCTGTTAGCATCAGTTCCAGAGAATTGATGCCCCTTTCTGGCCTTGGCAGGCACTGCATGCACATGGCGCACAGACATACACACAGACAAAACATCCATACACATAAATATAAATAAATAAATCTAAAAACAGAAAACAACCTACCCATACCTTACAGTCACAGAGGTAGTAGTCTGGTAAGAATGAGTTTAGAATAATCCAGGTGACCAAAAGAAGCAGGGGAGGTGTCCACTACAATTTATTAATTTATGCTAGAATTTCAAATAGCAAGTAGCACAGAGGGGGCCAAGGGGTCCTCAGAGGGAACAACGGGCATATATTACCTCATCCAGGGGTCACAGAAGGTTTCAAGAGACCTGAAGGAAGAAAGGAGCTAACTACACAGAGGCGAGTGGATGAGCCAGGTAGAAGAGAATGTACCAAGTCTCCACACGACCCCAAGCAGAGCCAGCTAGGCTATGAAGCAGTACACATTGCACTNCACACAATGCTGGAAAGCCCCTGGACTCCAGGGGATCCTGCTGCAATGCTGCTCTTCCTTCACAGCAAGTTCCCTGAGCTTGGCTCCCCTTGGAGCCACTGCCCCTGCTACCTCTCCTTGACCCCACTGTTCCTGCTACTCCTGTCACCACCAAGCACAGGACTGAGTGGTGCAGAGGGCTGTGTGATCAGCTCCCCGATTCATCTTGCTGAATCTTATTNAAATGGCCTACTGCCTGCCTGGTGTTCTGCACAGAGCAGAGGGATCTCTGCAGCACAAGTGGTAGTGGGGCAAGCTGTACCTCATTTCTTTGTGCTGCAGGAATGACCTAGATGCTGCTCCCTACAAAGACTAGCACTCCCAGCCTTAACTCTTTCTTCCAGGCTGGCTCCCAGATAGCAGACAAGGGCTGCCTAGGCACGTGTGGGAAGGGACAGCACAATACAACCCCTCCCTACCATGGACTGTTCCAGATGAGACTAGGGCCATGCCCCTGTGTGGGTGGGTGCCTTTAGAACGGCCAGCTGCAGCAGAGATTTCTCTGGGACTCCCTGTTCATACAAACTCATTCACAAGGTACATGATAGGGAACAAATGTGGCCTTCCCCATCGTCCCCTATCTTTACTTCCTATCCCAGACACTTTCACCCCTGATCTAAAACATCCNTTTGCAGTCTCCTTTAAATATGTCTCTGTGAGGAACCCACAGATTAAGTGGCAAGACCATGTCAGATCTTTCTAGGGAGAACACAAGCAAGCAGAAACTCACAGGCAAAGACCACCTGGAGGGAAAAGGAGCTGGGGAGAGAACAAAGCAATTGGCATTCCCAGACAGACGAGGCATGCAGCTTTCTAACTAGTCAGCCTCTCAAAATTACAGACCATTGATGTAGAAAACTCTGGCTACAATAATAACAAAATATATTATAACAAAATAATTAAATATAAATATAAAATAATAACAAAAATATTACAGATTGTTACAGATGGCTAAAGCAACAGGAAGGCATGCCTCACAGCTTGAGACAGCAAGTCTGCTATCATGGTGCTGGACAATTTGGATGGCTCTCTTGATGGCTTGAATATGGCTACCTTCTTCCTGCTATGCCATCCCATGGACAGGAAAGACAGGGGGCAAAGTCTTTGATATCTCTTTTTATAAGGACAGCAATCCCATCAAGAGGGACACATCCTGATCACCTCATCCAACCAGAACCACCTCCCCAAAAGCCCATCCAAATACCCTCACACTGTGGGTTAGGAATTCTACATAGGCATTTAAGGGCAGAGACATAATCCACCACCTGTCAACCATCAATCTCTAGGACTAAGGTAGCAATCACGTGTCACCCTCGGATACACTGCTAAGTCCTGTACCCCATTATGTAAATGTCTTGTCATCCTGCTTACTCTTGTGGGTGCCCCGGGTATAAATGGGAGGTAGAATTTGCCTCCCAGAACCCAACTTGCCTCTCAGAACAGACATGATATCTGATTCCATTCCTCCTCTTCACCCCCTCCCCCAACCTCCCCCTGCACAGCAGGAGTGTGACTCAGGATTGAACCTTTTCCCCTCCAGGGCTATGAAAGGAAAATGAAAACACAAGCAAAGTGATTAAATGCTGAGCTGGTCCTCGTGCCATGATCCGGCAGTCTGATGCAACCAAGTCCGTGGATTTCCCACCTCCTAATCACATCCCTGCCAGACTTAAAANGCAGGGAACATGGTGAGAACAAACAGTAACAAGGCTCTGACAGCCATCAGAGGTCAGGGGTGAGGAATACACCTTGCATGTTTTGACTGAAAGGAGGCCAAAGAGGAAATAACTGGGACACTAAATAGAGATCTTTTATTCAACAGCATCAGCATCCCTGAAAGGCACCCGCTCCAGTCAGTGACACTTACCCATTAAAGAATGTGCTGTGCGGTGTCCTGCAGCAACAGAAATACCCAGCTTTATGACATGTATCTTTCCTGGCATTCAGTTAATGTGATAAAGTCACAAGCAAATTTGCATCAGGCCTGAATGGAAGAGAATGTCCTTTACTGACACACGTCGTCATTAGTTTTGTTGCTGTGAGATGTTTCCAGGTAAATGCCAGGGCTTTAAAAATCTTCTCAGATGCCTCCTAGAAGCTGCATTGGGCAAGTTCATGCATTTACCAAGAGTCTTGACATCACCAGGGTTGTAGAACACCCTTCTAGTGGCAAGACCTTAGGTCCAAGGGGACAATTCTATCAGGTCTTCCTGGTTGAGGACAAGAGGAGACTAGGACCAATCCTAGCACAATCCATAGCTAGTCATATAACATGTCCTCCATGTTCTTCACTCTAGGCCCAGAAAAAGCTCAGCCTGGATCTCAGGACTCTCAGCCATTTTCTGGATTCCTTGTATCTTCAGACATTTCCCTCTCCAGGGCACCATACATTGTAAAATACCCACTTTGTGTTGCATGAGTTTCCTAAATAAAAGATACTTGTTTGGGGTTCTAATGAAGCACAATAAATAGTGTAGTAACTACAGGATTAGACAACCCTGGAGGCAAGGCCAGGCTTCCTCACATACTGGGCACATTCCATGTGCAAATGCTTGTTCCACTCCAGTATGGACTGTGGAGGCCATTGCTTACCACCCTGGAGGGACATCATGAACATGAAATAACACATAGAGAGTGCTCAGCATGGTGTATTGGCAAATGTGACAAATTTAACCTATTTATAACTGGTTTCATAAAGAAATTGAACTTGACTCCATTACAATAGTCAAAACAGCAGGCTAGATGAAGTACTGGAGAGTGTACAGAGCAGTTGGAAGTAGATGTCCCTTCGGGCAACAGCCTCTACCCTAAACTATGCTGACAACCTCCCATTATAAACACAGACAGGATTACTTGTGACACCAGAACTCACTCTCTCTCTCTCTCTCTCTCTCTCTCTCTCACACACACACACACACACACACACACACACATGCACACACACACATATACACATACACACACACAATCATATTCATCTTCTCAGAGGAACGACATCACTCCCCATCAAGCTACAACCCAACCACAACCACTCCAGTTTTCTTCCTCTTAGCTTATTGTTACCGCCTTCAACAGGAATATGAGGAGGATGGGCTAAAGTCACCTTCGACCTGCCAAAGCCATGTTAGACACCATTCACCCATTTGCTTCATGCAACATAAGTGAGTATTTCCCAATGTATGATGTCCTAGAGAGTATCTGAACCCTCACAATAACCTAAAGGGGCTCTTGCTAACCTCTGCAGAGGACAGTACTATTCAACAGAAATATAAGTCACTTGTATCATGACTTATATATTGGTATCTTGACCAACAGTGTCCTCTACAGTACATAACTAAATTCTCTACCCATTACACTAAAAAGCAAAGACAAAGGGGAATTTCAATGTTTTATTTAACCCAACACACTCTAAGTGTATTTTACCATGCCATTAATATCTTTAAATATAATGATCTTCTATATTGAGACCTCAAAATCAGAAGTGTTTGGCTCTTGGCATATCCCAACCAGCCTCATTTCAAGAGTTCAGCAGCCAGATATTGCTGAATCAGATTCTGAGGTTTAAAGAAAGAAAAATGNCTTGGCCCCACACAGATTCAGCAGGCTCTGTGTGCAGAGCCAAGGTCCTCTCTACTACCCTTCCTGCTATCTGGTTTGCTGCATTCATTAACCCCCACACCCTNCAGGCCATCATCTTCTGCAAGCATGGGAGAGTCTCCCACACTACAGGAACTGGATGCACACCCCATCCCACACGCTAAGAAGGCACAAAGATATATCTGCTATTTAACTTTAAAAATANGATCCTGACAAAACACCATCACTAAAACCTGCTAAAAGGGACCCTGGGGTGACAACAGGTAAGAGGAGAAGCACCCTGTCGATGTCAGAAGATAGTTTCAAAACTGTCACACACACAAAAGTCCAATTCTGTCAGAAATTCCAGAAAGAGGGTGAATGTTTCACAGATTAGTTATTATTGGAGAAGGATCCTATTATAAAATACAGAAAATGGAAAGCTAAGCCCTGGGAGAAATGGGTAACCTGTTCTTTAATGGGAACAGGTAAATGCATATTTATTCAGAGACAGAGCAATGTATTGGGAAGCACTAGGCACAGAGGTCTGGGGGGAGCAGCCTCATAATGGCCCAGCTCTCACTTCACCGTCTTGCATTGTCTCTTCAAAGGCAATAATGTGACCAGGGATGGACTCGTTGCACCCATAGTTTGCCTCATGAGAGATGGTGGTGATTTCTTGTTGCCAATTTCATCACAAGTAAAAGAACACCCAGGAATCAAGACACCTTGGAAAACCATCGTGAGATTAACACAATCCACAGAGTCTCCTGTGGGAATAAACCAGCCAGAGTTTAACCATAAAGAATACGAAGTCCCCGAGCATGGTCAGTCTTTGGTCTCCATGCAGGATTAATCCAAGGACCTGTGTGCCAGGAAGGGTCTCCTCCTACCCGACTAACATCCTTGCAGCATCCTTCTCAGAGTCCAGGGAAGAAATATGTGCCCTGTTCCAACAGACCTGTGGAGAAGTCCAGACCAAGAGACATGGCACATCTTCTGTGCTACCAGGCCACCTGAGGACAGCTGAGACCTGAGCTCAGCCCTGAATTCACCTGGGTAGCAGGTGACCTGTCCTATATACTCCCTGCAACATGCTAGTCTCATTACTGCAGGTACATGCAAATTATGAGCTAAGGGGACATTCCCAATTCTCGTGAAGTGGGATGTTGACCTCAGTACCCACTAGACCTGGCTCTGCTTGTCAAATATAGTATGGCCTTGGGTGGGTCATTTAACCACTTGAAACCTGAATTTTTTACTTCCTAGAGTCCTCCAATCATGAAACACATAGTTATTGTGCCCATAGTTCTCTAGCTACTTATAATAACAGAAAGAAAAAACAGACTTGTTCTGGCTGGAAGGAGGACATGCCAGCACACAGGTTATCACATACAAGCAAATATAACAGCCGTGCCCTCTCCACAAAGCTGTCCTGAAGATTAAATGGCACATCCAGTGGGGACAGAATGCACTAAATCAATGTTATCTGCTGTTGTTACGAGTAGTAGCAATGCTGATGTCTAATCTATCCAGCTACACAAGAGCCTGGGCCTAGTTCCAAAAGTCTAATTTGGCTGGAAGCCAGGGCAGAAAAAAAGCCCAAAGGGGTCACCATTCTTCATATCCTAATGTCTTTCTAGATTTTCTGGATTCATGCCACATAAGCATCCTACATATGGATGGACCCTAGATAGACTTCATTTGGCAAACTCAACAGTCCACTTAGCCCGGGATCTCAGTGAAAGGTAGACCTGGGACAGAGAGCTCCAGCGATACAGTTCTCCCAGCCAGGGGAGTGCCAGCTTGTTTTCAGGCCCTGCCAAGTGACCTAACTGCCTTCAGAGCTCATGTGTTAGCAAGGAGAAGCTGGGGACATCCCAACGGACTGTATTCTTTCACATCCTCACAAGGACTGGAGAGACAGCAGGGAAGCAGTCCTGTCACCAGCATGAACTAGTGCCCTCTGATGTGCTCCAGGGAGTACCAGGTCTCCAGGGACAGGAGTGCTCTCAGCTGTGAGTGCTTGCCACATCATTCCCTATGTGTCTGCTGAACACGAACACTAGAGGCAACACTTGCCCGCCTGCATGTTCCCACAACCCCAAGTAGAATAGAAGCACTTCCGAGCTCTGTTTTCTAGACAAGGTAAGTGAGGGTAAAGAATTTGACCAAGAATGCACGACAAGGAGAAACTGGGCAGATACCAGCTCCAGAATTCCAGGCCTGAACCCTCAAGCCAAAGCACCTCACCAAGGCTCACCCTTGAGGAAAGGAAGGCCAAGAACTGGGGAGGAGGGGGCCCTCCATGTGACCTGAACCCTGCTAAGCTGTAACAGTTCCTAATTGATCTAATTTCCATGAATGGATTCTACATGAAATTTCCCATTAACCTTTCAAAAATCATTGGAATCAATGATGACCAATAGCAAAAGACAGCTCATATGGCAAGCTTTAAAATAAAAATATCACAATGAAGCAAAATCCCCCTCAACAGCACAACTGAGAAACTGTGGTAATCAATCCACCTAAAAGGATACAAGAGGGCCAGGTAGTTCGCTTTTAGCACCACTTAATACCAACAATGAGGAGACTGGTTCTGGCAAGAAAGGACTCCTGGAGGGAGGGGTGGGGAGAGGCCCTGAGAGCTGGGAGATGTTGATCTGGCTAAGGTTACAGAGGATGATGTAGAGGTCAACATTCACTGAGCCATATATGAAAGACCTGCACGGATATTATTTCTCAACATAAATGAAACATAATATTTAAAAACAAGTACCTCTATATATTATTTGATCCAGGACCCTACTTTTAGGTAAGAAAGCCCAGATTCTGATTTGGTTTCTTAAGATGTCTTACTTTACTTTACTTGTGTACATGTGCATGTGTGCATGTGTCTATGTGCGTGATCTATGTGGAGTATATGCCCAAGGTGTGTGCGGGTACCCATGGAGGCCAGAATAGGGTATCGGATCCCCAGGAACTGAGTTGACAGGTATTTGGGAGCCACTCAACATGGCTGCTGGTGTATGAACTCAGGTCTTTATGATAGATCAATAAGTACTCTTAATCACTTAGCCATCTCTCCAGGCCCCGCAGAATCAATTAATAAAGAAAGCAGTGTTCTATATAGAGATTTTATATTAAATATATATTATATATTTATTATATATAGAGAGATATTTTATATCTCTATATAGTGATAAAATATTAAAAAATATAAATAAGATTAAAAATAACTTGTGTACTTAATAAAGAAAGGACAGTGGCTATTAAAATGCCCAACCAGAAAACTCAGTAACTACAGTAAAACNTGCGANCAATGGAATCTGCTGCATGAGCCAGGTGTGCATAAGCCACGCACGACCTCCAGCGAGCCCAGCCCACCCTGCTGGGGAGATTCATAGAAAAATATGTCTACAGAGAACAAAGCAAGGCCACCCCTGCCACTTCAGAGGGGCTTAGAAGAACATTCCCTTCCTCTGCACCCAGGAGTATTGGGCCTTTTAAGATGACGCCACAAGAAACTCAAAAAAGCAGTCTCAAAAAGGCATAGAGTGAGATAAAACTGTCAGCTATCTCAGTGACCAAGTGCATGAAGTAAAATGGGCGTAAACGACGAGAAACCAACAGCTCACCAGTCTCTCACCACACCGAGTACCATTGTGTATGCCCCTGCCTCTAATTATTTCCAGGCTTGGAAGCAAACTGTACTTAGGAAAAAGAAAAAGAAAAAAGAAAAAGTCCAGGGATCCACCCAGGTACTGCCCCAGCAAGCAAACTGAAGTCCCGCAAAAAACAACATATGTGACCCTGGGCCACCGTCACCCTGCCTGGCAGCCAGCAC
>LZPO01077476.1:0-18159 GCA_001675575.1 Neotoma lepida
GTGAGCAACCATGCACTTTGGATCCTAGTTCTGCTACTTCTGTGATTCTCTGTGCAAGGTCTCCACCATTTTCTACTTCAATGTCATGTAGATATTCCTCTTTTGTTTCATTTGTGTAGGGATTGTAAGTTATTCACAGAGCACATTTAAAGTATTCCCTGCTGCTTGCCAAGAGTATAGGAAATGTTCACTTGCTGAATTAAACAACAGTGCTCACAATGATCTTAGATAGCCTTAATTCACAGTTTCTGCTACATTTTCCCTGTTTATTTATTCAGCTGAAGACTTAAATTCTAAGCTTTCATGGAACATGGTCAGTGCCAACAGTAGGGTAAAGTAGTGACAAAATACCCTTGTGAGTGCGTGCATTACACAGCCGATAATACTCCCATTGCACTTTTATCTTCTGTCCAGGTATCTAACGGTGAAGCATCTTCCCATGATACCGTCATTTATCTACCAATGTTTCCAGTAATGGAAAACACAAAGTATTGAAATATATATATATATATATATATATATATACTAACTGCCAATAACCCATAAAAATCCTCTATTTTTATTGCCCATTCTCATCTTTGGCCTCCTTTGCTTTCTAATTGATCTGCTTATCTAACTTGGAATGTCGGAGATGACCTTCATGCAATACAGAACTTCCCAGGTTCACATTCCCTTCTACCAGTCAGCACTTACTCAGCTACTGTGTTATGCTTAGCTACTTTTAACATGAGTTTTTGTTTTTAATACTCCTTTTTGGAAATGCAAGGATTACTTATGATGCATTAGTCACGTCCAAATTGACTTGATAAAGTCTCAGGAGGGTGACAGGAAACTTCTGAAGAGATTCTCCTATGAGGCAGGGAGTCTGTTAGAGTGCCACATGCTCCAATTTTGAGGAGATTGCCCCACTTTTCACATGCTGTCTCCCCTGTGTTCCCAAGAGAAGATCTAGAGTTCTCATCCTCCAGGTCCCTCCTGATTGCCTGAACTGTGAAGTGCTGCTCGCTATGATGAGAAAATAGAGGAAATGGGGTAGAATTGGAGTCATCCCAACAGAGACTTCACTGGATGAAGATCTCAGCCCTATAAGATGCCTTTGTGAGGCTGTCCTGAGCATCGGTGCGTTGTTAGCAGAGTTGTACCTGGTTGCTTAGCATACTCCATTGCCTCTACCTAAGGAATTTAGATCATGGATCTTAATTTTACTTTCAAAAAGTACACAGAATATGAACTCTTACTTATGATTGGTCTGATAGGGGAAATGCATCTTCTTGTAACACTGTACAGAATATGAACTCTTACTTATGATTGGTCTAATAAGGGAAATGCATCTTCTTGTAACACTCTGCTTATGGATATACAGAAGACCTTTCCTTGCACATTTTGTTCCTTTCAAATTTTTCAATTGATGAACATGTGCAATTATTTCATTGGTTTTTGTTTTAATTTTATTTAACCCATAAAACTCAAGATTTGTAGTGTGAGAAAACCAAGTGAAAGACAAAAATATTACAAGTAACTTATGTAAGTTATATTAAGTTTAATGCAATCTTAAGATTTTTTTTACAGTGGGTTTTCTTGATTGTGTATAAACAATTTATTGCTACTGTGGCACATCTGAAGGACTAGAAACTGTTGCATAGGAAATTTACAAAAACAATGACATGCACAGGAAAGAGCATTGCTTCTAATAATAACATGTTAGTAGACAAGGAATGAAGTGGTACAACAACATCTTTCTAACGGACTTTTCTCCAGCAGCTCAGTACCTCCCAGGCAATCATTTTCATCTGGGCTTTTCTTTGGTTGTGTGAATATCTCCATGGCATCATTTACCATGATGAGTGCTAAGCCTTCTGTGCAATGCCAAACTTTCCCCCATTAAGTGAAACAGGAACTTAAATGCCACATATAGGTGTTAGATATCAGCCCACAGTAGAAACAGTAGCTGGCACCTGCACCCTGACTGTATGTTCTCTGACATAGCCTCGCAGTGTATGAGCAGTCTTCACCCAGTCCCAAGGGTCACTTCCATTGTGTGTAATACAGACTACACAACAGTTCTCTCCTTCTCTGTTACTCTAGATTTCAAGGATCATTATAACCGTGGTGTTTCTGATCATCTCCCAATTCTAAATTCTCATTTGTTCTCTATACTAAATGTCATCAGCTTATCTCTGTCGCAAGGAATATTTCCATCTCTTTGAAATATGAGTCAAATACTGGGAAGACATAAAAACACAGCTGGAAAATTACAACATGTATGTTCTGTTAGAATTGGGAACAGAACAGATAAAGGAGAGAGATGTTAGGGGAAGAAAAAAGCTGGAGAAGAGAGAATGCTTAGAAACAGATGGCTAGGCATTGAGAAGACAGCACTCTGTGGTCCTTCTATAGCGGGGACAGGGGCAAAGGGTGGAAGACTTCTTACATCTACCATATCTGATGCTGTATAACTCCTATGAAGCTCCAGGAGAGAGGCAGGAGGACCTGAGAGTCTCACAGGTGAGAACAAGAAAAAGGCTCAGAGGTAATCTATATGGACAGGTAACTGCAAGGGTTGGTGTGTGCATACATAGACAGATGTCCACCAAAGTTCTACCCCTTCAACCACCACCACAACCTTTGCAGTACTAAAATTCCAAAAGTGGAGACAGAGCCAGGCACTGATCGGAGGAAGCTGAAATGACAGGATCACGTTGTTGTGCCTGGAGAATGAAGTCTGGAAAAGGAGAGTCATTCACATGAAANCAGTTGCAATTTCTTGCATGTTTGACATTGTGGGCTTAGCACTAAGCCTACCACACAATAATTAAATGAATTTTATTTTGTCTTCCACATCATTAAACAAGCCCTGTATCTCTCTCATTCCTGTTCTTGTCAACATCACAATTATTTCCCCATGTCTTTTTTTCCCCCTTTCCTCTTCTCTTCAGACCCTTGTGCTCTGTTCTGCCTTCCCATCCTCAGGTTCCAAGATGGAGAAACAGCAGCTGGAAGGTAAGACTCAGCCTGCTCTCGGCCTTCACCACAGATCTCCCAAGCTTGGTCATGTCTGTGATGTATTCTAATACTTTCTGACCTCTCTCTGGCCTCCACCAGTTTTTTTTTTTTACTTTCCTTTTGTCTTTTCTATCTTCTCTAGGATCCTTTGTGATTTTAATAATAAAAAGTTTCCACTGAGAACAACATCTTAAAAAAGAAAATGTTTTCTTTAAGCTTAAAATTCATCCAAAATTCTTCATTTAATTATTTAGTGGCCCCTCCCCCCATGGAAGACTTTATCCTGCCACTGCCCTGCTGGTCGTTCATGTAAGCATTATTTTCCAATAGACCTGGATCTCTACTAAATTCAAAGATCTCTTATTCTTATCCAAGTCACCACTTTACAGGTACCTCCCTTATATGACTTTTCTGTCCTCCACCACTTGCTCTAATATTATTCTATAGAAAATAATAGCCCAAGAGGTTCCTAACCTTTTCCCCATCCCCATCCATATATTTATTCCACCTCAACTTCCAACACTAACAGTTTTTCTCTCTCTTGTCCCTTAATCATGTAGTGTCATATGAAGCAATTTATCTTTTTAACANGTACACTGTCCCTCCCCAAGGTGATTGGTAACACTTCAGGGACTTGACTTTTGTTTACTTATAATTAACAATAAGCATAATGTTACCTATGTAGTCAATTCCTCTTTAATGATGTAGTGAATAGTCCATTTTTGGGTGAATTACTGGTAACAACTCAGTATGTGTTTATTAATCAAATGATGAAATATGGAAGAGGCAAAACAAGTGTGTGTTGAATTAGGGAATTTCTGAAATCAAGACTACATACTGCCCAGATGTTCCCACCCATGGGGAAGTTCCACTGTTCCAAGTAACAGTTGGATGATATTTACGAGGCTTCAGACCATCTTTGCTAAATTATCTCAAGTTTTCACTGATATCAAAAGTAAATGTTTTTGTCATGCAGCCTAATTTATAATTCTGGGTATATATAGGATTTTATTCATATGAGTATTTGTTCATTTGTTTTATTTTAATACAATTTATCTTAGAGTTACTATATGGAGAACAATAGATTTTGTTGTTTAGGACCCCAGCAAAGTCAAACAAGTTTATGAAGCAAACAATAGCCAGAGTGTTATTTTACAGATAGGGAAATGGAGTACAGAAAGGCTGAATGCTATGTCCCTAAATATACAACTAATTGGTAGAAGGATCTGTCCTAGAATACAAATTATAGCTTGTATTCCTATACTATATTCTTTACTACATCCTTCTTCCTCTACTAGGATAAGAATTCAAGGATATGAATATATTGACTTGCCTCCAAAACTCTTTAAAATACTATAAGGCATTATAGTAAATCTATCCTCCATTGGGTATAGGAGACATCTTTCTGTCATACAATGGAATCCTTTTGGTGGTTCCTCTTAGTCAAGGCAAAAGAGAAAATGTGATCCAGATCAGTAATGTATAAGCCCCCAGGTGTTATGAAATAGAATTCTTGTTTAACTATGTAAAGACATGTTGCATTTGTTTATGCTGCATTTTTTTAATTATGTAAAGGTATGCTGCTTTTGTTTATACTACATTTGTTTGACTATGAAAAGATGTGTTTCTGTTTCACTTTGCCTGCCTAAGGCAGCTGATTGGTCTAATAAAAAGCTGAACAGCCAATAGCTAGGCAGAAAAGGGACAGGCAGGGCTGGCATGCAGAGAGAAAAGGGGAGCCAGCCAACTGAGGGCCATCTAGCCAGGGGCCAACCAGCCAGCTGCCAGTCAGTCAGGGACCAACCCGACAGACAGGGAAGAAGCAGGAAAACAGGATGGACAGTACATAGTTGAGGTAAACAAGCCTCAGGGCAGCACAGAGATTAACAGAAACGGGTTAATTTAAGTTTAAAATGCTAGCTAGAAACAAGCCTAAGATAAGGCCAAGCATTTATAATTAATAATAAGTTTCTGTGTCATAATTTAGGGGCTAACAGTCCAAGAAAGCCTGCTGCAACTAGATATAGCTCAACTAGTGTCAGGACTCTGGCCTGGAAGTTCAGGAGGAGCCAGTCTTAGCTGGACAGAACCACCTTACCTTTGCTTTGCCATTCAAGGTCCTGAAGCATCTCTTCTTATTCAAGGGTGACACTGGCTAGCGTTGGTGTCCCCCAAGCACCTGTGCTAGAGCTCTATGCCCAGTGTTGTGGTATATGGAAGCAGTATCTTGGTAAGGAATTGGGTTTGANTGGGTCATGAATGTAGGGCACCCATGAGGGGATTAATGCCCTGACATAGAAGATGAAGAGAGACACGTGATCTTTGTCACCCTCAGGGGTGAGCACCAAAGGCGGGCCATGTGAGGGTGTCATGAGAGGACTGTGTATGAAATCAGGAGACAGCCTGGGAACTGAATTACTGGCATCTGTTCATATACGGTGAATTACAAATGCTGGAGAGTGTAAGCCATCTAGTCAAAGCCTTTAGAGGACACAGCCCACTACCACTAAGTTATAGTACAATCCTCCTGGCTGATTCATCTGACTTTAAAGCTATTTCATTTCTGTTAAGAGGAGCCTTAATGGCCTATTTCTCCAGTGTTATACACATATCTATTAATAGTGGCTTTTTAGTGACAATAACAATCTATTAGCATAGGTAGGCAATGTAGACAGAAAGATAGAAACACACACATACACACACAAAAAAAGGAAAAGAAACCATCCAACCATTTGCAACATGGAGAAAACTGTGAGATATTATGCTAAGTAAACAAACCAGGCAGAGAACCACAAATGTTACATGATCTCATTTATGTGTACATTTAAAAATGTTTAGGTCATAAAACAGAGGGTAGAACCATGATTGTTAAGGACCTAGGGATGGGAAATTGGGAGATTTAGTCAGTGCATAGGTTTTCTGTTAGAAGATGAATGAAGGCCCAAAGGATAGCACATGTACATATCTAACACCAGCAATCAACTGAAAGATTATGGCAGGAAGCTCTCCAGTTTGAAGCTAGCCTGGGACACATAACCAGACCATATCTTTAAATAAAATAAATTTCCAGAATTGAATTGTGTCATATTGATTATGGTTCATAGTAAGCATTGTATAACCAAATTTGTTAAGAGAGTAGATTCTAAGTATTCTTGCCACACACAAACCTACATGGACACATGCAAGAAGGGAACTGTGAAAGATGTGACTCGATGGGCATCATTTTGTAATGTCTATGCATACAAAAACAAAATGTGCATATATGTAGAAATGATGCATGTGTAATTTTGTCAATTATCATTTAATAAAACTGGAAGAAAAAAAAAGGTTGACCAAGAGACACAATTCTGCAGTAAACTATGTGGATTTGATTTTACATGTTTAGACTCCACTGTTGTAGCCAAAGGAGGTTGGACCTGGACAATGCTTTTCCCTGAGTGTTTCCAAGAACTGTGAGACCTCCAGAGAAGCCTCTCCCCTTTACCAGCTGAGTTATCATTAGGCACTCAAGCTAACCAATGGAGCTTCAGCTGGGGCTGTTCTGTTGTAATCTGATATACACACCAGGACTCTGCATAATGTTTTGCCAGAAAAAAAAATAATTCTGCTTTAAAAGCAATACTAAAACAATACCCCAACAAAATGTTTGAATCCAATTGCAGTAGCTGACCTCTGGTGCTGGTCGGCTTTTTCATATTGTCAGTCTCCCCTGTGCCTTTCTCAGCACCAGGGAGTTCTCACCCTGGCTGGAACAGTGTGTGGTATTGAGTCAGTCTGCATCACTACATGTCCCAATGCAGAGATTCATTGAGGAGCCCCTCTCTTCCTATTGGAGTCCAATAGACCATGTGTAACCCAGGATTCTAGATTCAATCAAAAAAGCTTGAATGAAATAAATCCCTTGAAATTTTTCTCATGGCATAGACCTACTATACAAAAACTATATAGGAAGATCTGGTTCAACAAATTGAATTTCATTTAATTCTTTGGTTATCACTTCGGGCTAACCTTAGCTATCCATTGAATTGGTACTGTCAAGCTTTTGGGTTTCATTTAGTCATTTTGTTTTGTTGTTATTTGCTTCCAATTAGTATTGCTTTTCTATATGTAGCTCCTGCAACAACAGTTAAATAAGAGAAGTCAGGAACTTGTTCCTTTTTTTATGCTATATATTTCCAATGAATTCTTACGACTTCTACTGAGTTCCAGCTGAATGTCTATCACTGAGCTAGGCACAGAAACAAATAGAAGACAGGCTTAAAAGATACAGCTCCTGTCTCTGGGGATTTAGAGTGTACCTAGGAGAAAAAGGGCTCTCGCACAATACCACCAGCTAACAAAGAAAGGGTGCTAAATTAACTGCATGCACCTGCCAGACATAGAGCACACATACTCAATTCTCCTGCCAGTTTAGGAAGGGCAAGATCGGAGCAAGCGGTAAATTGTCGTGCGGGGGTGTTACCTCTTTATTTTTGCTAGTTTGGTGTTTGGGGTCTATTTGCATTGCCTATGAGATGGAGTCTCTCTTCCTGTCCAGGCTAGGATTGAACTTCTGGACTCAATCCATCCTCCTGATCCATCAACTTAAGTGGTAGGGCTAGAAGTATATCCCATTGCACCTGGTGTTTGATCTGTTTATCAAGGAGCTAGAAAGATGTGGACAGAGATAATGAGTCCATCTTGGACAAGAAGAAAAAATAGAAGGCAGGCCCAAGAGCAATAAGGAAGCCAGTGGCTTTGCTGTTGCACAACTGGGACACCCAGCCTCTGCCAGCACTGGTGAAAGTTGATGGTCAAGTGACTAACCTGTTCTGGGTCCTGGAGCTAAGTTGTCACTTTCCCATGGAGATTTGCTCAGGACTTCTGTGCATCTCAAAGATGTATCCTTCTGTAAATGTGTTCAGTGTTCGCAGCACAGTCAGGAAGGAGGCACACATGTTATTACCATCACCATTGTTTGCCACCTGCTTGCTGCACTTGAACCCATTACTCATGCCATCTCTGTNTCAGGAGGAGTTCTGCTCACCTCCCAGCTTCATATACCTGCTCCCTGAAGAAGGATTCACCAAGCCTTAACATTTAAAGTGAATACTTCCAAATGCTTGGGGGATTAGAAAGAAAAGGTGGTGTTACACTTGGGTTCCTTAATAAATGCACTTGGGTTTCAAAAGTTGGAGGTGATGAAAGGTGGGCAAATGCNTTCTCGAAGTCAGTAACGAAAACAATTGACTCAGGAAGCGTGCAACCTAAAATATCTCCCAAAGTACAGCTTCCCACCTGAGAACAATCTTCTCTGTTCTCTTGTCTCCCCCATCTCTTTTTCTAGGTAGCAATGACAATCTGGGACTAAATTCACATTTTCTGAGGAAGAAATTGCCAAGCTTTTTAATCTCATGCAGATGTAACGATATTTTTATTAGTTTATAATATGGCTTCTTAAAGAACAAGTTGGAAGGAGGAGGGGGAAAAGTCCACCAAGGGGGGGGGACAACAAATATTCACCAACCCATATGGTCAGTAATGGCTGTTTAATAGCTCTCCTATTACAAACCTAAGAGGCAGCAGTCTGAATTACCAGTAGAGTATTAATAAACAGGAATGAGTTAATAGAGCATAAAGACCTTCTAGTGGAGCAGTGGGGGAGTTGAATATTCTTTTCTTCAGTCAGCTGTAAGTAATTACTGCATGGTGTGCCTCTGACTATTACCATAACAGAGCAATTGGACGTGAAGAATGGATAATAGTATGGACATGAAGGTATTTTTAGAATATCGGCAGTGGAGCAGGTAACTGGTCTACTCCAGTAGAAACCAGAAACCTTTAAGTAAGTTTAGAAAGACTTTTTTTCCTTATGACATTTAGCCATGGTAGAATTTTAAAAAGATCAATCTAATAAATTATTTAAAATAACTTTACAAAGAGGATGCCTGTGATATGTAAATAAGGAGGCAAGAAGGGAGGAAGGGAGAGTCTGGAAAGCCCAGGCGGACACAGGCATCTCGTGACTTACTGTAACTACATAATCACAGGTTTCCTCCAGTTCCTGAGAGACACAGCCTTCCTCTGCCTGGATGCGGAATCTGCTTGACTGGCTCCCACTGGCTGCTCAGGTGAAAGTGAAAATATTCAAATCAGAGCTGTAACTATGATTGCTAGAGTTGTGGGTTTTCTAAAATTGAGTTAGTCATCCTCAGTGATTTAATGATGCATATCATTTATTTTAAAATATTATTACAGGGGCATTGACTGAGCTGCAGCTCCTTTTTTGCAGGACTGTCCATTATGCGATGCGGTGGGGTATGTCACGAGCTGCAGCAGGCGGAGTTACCGTCTAACAGGACAACATATGTTCTCAGATGAAAACAGCTTGAGATTTTGATTCAGAAAGTGGTAATTTTGCAAATGCATACAAATATCATTTAAGGAATATTTTGGTTTTTTTTTTTTTCCCAGGGTATAGGTCCTTCTGCCTCCTGGCTGCACAGGCCGATGCTGATTTTCCAATTTGCAGGTTTGTTAAGCATCATGGAATGTTTTGGTTCTCAATCAAGAATATTCTTCCCAAGTGGTTCCTAAGTCCTATGCTCAAAAATAAACGCGTGTCCTCTTTGTCTCCGAGCAGCATGTGCTCTGCTGCACAATAGCAGCCGAGGATGGAAAGAGGCAGTGCCTCTGATTGAACCATCGTAGAGGTTTTTAACCTGCCCCTCACATGGGCTGCAAGCTTTCTTAGGGCAGGGCAGAATGCTCTCTTCTTGGCAGGTGGCTGGCAGCTGGAGACCAACTAGGATGGTTAGGAGCCAGGACTGAAGTCTCCCTCCTGGCAAGCAGCACAGGAGATGAACATGGAGAACTACCTTGACACTAGTGACCCCAGCATCCTACCTGAGAGCAGAGGCAGCANTGATGGGTGGCAATGCCTCCAAGATCTCTACCCACTGCTTTGAAGTCATTTCACTAACAAATGCATGTGGAATAACACTCACAATAATTCTTTCTGGAAACCCATGACAGGTGTTTGAGCTCTGTTAGCTAGCACTTTCTGTCTCATCTGGACACAACTGCTTTCTTGCTAAAGATGCCACAGTGTGAATTTCCAACTGTATGTTTCACCTGTTTGGTTGGTAATTCTTAGTGGAAGGCAAGGGTACACCTGTAGTGGTGTTATTGTGACCCAGGGAGAGCGACAGTATCTCCATATTGCTGGTTTTGATTTGCTTTTATCATATGTCTGAAAATAGAATAATAGTTCTTTTTTCCTTACATCTATGGAAAGATAAGGACAAAAGATAATCTGGCTAATTATATGCCAATTTTAGACAAAATTTTTCACGTAGGACAAAGCTCAAAGGTCATTTCAAGAAAGTGCACAAGCCCTCATGAAAGCATTCAACACCTTTGTGCTTCCAGTTTGATGAAATTCAAACACTTGTAAGTGGCTTTATGTGTGACCACCCTGGTGAAAGTCATGAGGTTGCCCCATTTACATNTTTCCATTTCCTGTACTAATCACAAACTTCCCAAAGGCATAGCCTTTACATATATGGTTATATCAGTATTGTCTCCTGGTCCAAAGAACCCACATATTTATGAGAAAAGGTTTCTACCAAGTCAAGGTCATCAGAGATGTTGCTACTTCACATCTACACAACTCTCAGGGTAGCAAAGAATAAGAATTCTCCCAAGAGTGAGGANAAAACAGAGCAAAGAGGCTCTGTTTAAGTATGAGAAGCCTCTGGGAGAAAAATATCCGGACTTTTGTATTTCAGGGGTCACTGTTTACTTTGTCAGTATGTGGGCCATGAACATTTGTTTTTCTTTCTCTAAAAGACAGGCTGGCCTTGAACCCAACCTTCCTGTTTCAGTCTTTGAGTGGGGGATTACAGGCACACATTCTAAGCCCAACATAGCTGGTAATTCCTTAATCAAATATTCTTAATGTTTTCAGGTATCCCCATATGTGATGGTTAGTATAGATTGTCAACTTTACAGGACCTATGAGATGGCCTTCTAGACATTCCTGTAAGTTTCTAGATTAGGTTAAATGAGGTAGGAATACCTACCTTACCTGTAGGTGGAATTATTTGGAGACTGAGGCTTCTAGACTGAAGTAAAGGAGGAAATAAGCTGGGCACTGTTCCTTCTCTGTCTTTCTTTCTTTGCTTCCTGACTATGGATATAATATGACAGGCCACCTCAAACTCTTTCCTTGATGATTGTTCTGCCGAAATAGACTGTATCTTCAAAGTGTGAGCTAGGATAAACCCTTCCTTTCTTAAGTTTCTTTTGTCATGTATCAGTGTCACCGCAATTTAGAAAAGTAACTAAATGCAATATGAGACCTGATCTCAGTGACCCTATCTCAATGACTTCATTTTCTACCATCTTCTTATGTTCTCATTAGTTCCTTTGTTGCTGTGTCATTGTATTGTCTGTTCCCAATTCCTGAAATGCATTCAGCTTCATCTTAAAGGTACTATTCTTCATGTCTTTCCAGGAATTATCCAAGTCTATTTTATTTTCTTCAGAGAATTTATACTAGCAAATGTTTTAAGTTGTCTACATGGTAGCTTGAATCATTTCTGGTTCTTGGCTCCCTCATTGCTATAGTATAGGTGCTGTTATTATCTGAGCGCAGCCCCAATAGCTTCCAGTGCTGGAGGCTCAGTTCCCAGTACAGCAGAGTTGAGAGATGGAAGCACCTTTAAGAGGTGGAACCCAATGAGAGAACAGAAGTAATTAGGTCATGAGGGTCACCATCTTCTCGATAGATCTATGTTGCCCTTTCAGAACCATGTTTTTCTTCCCAATAAGAATGAAAAAATTACCTTTTGGCCAGTTTTTGCTGGGTGTGGTATGTGCATTGTCTTGGATAATGAAATGTTAGTTGATGTGACAGAAATAGAGATGGTATTTCACTGGTACAACCTCTATCTGATTAGGTCTCTTGCACCTATACTGTGTCCCACAAGAAGCACATGCTCAGCAGGAGTTCTGGTCCAGGGACACCAAAGCCGCATACCAAAGTATGGTCCTAACTGACAGCATAGGGTCCAGGAAATCTAAGTCCAAATATGCTCAGTTCCTTTCCAGATGGCCCACACATTAGTGATGTGACACATGGATACTTTGTACTACAATTCAGAAATTTTAGAGTTATTTGGTTCATAGCGCTATTGTGGGGTAAATGATAACTATTAAAGTTCGTATTTATTTATTGTCTGCATCCTCATAGGAATATAGATGCTATGGAAAGTGAATGGTTTTTCTCTTGTTATTCAACACATTTCAGTAGACAGAAAAGAACATCCATATACATGATCATTACAGAATAAATAATTTAAAATATAATACATCTTAAGAAACTTTCAGTTTAATATCTTATATTAGAACTCTGAGTATATACCTTATTGAAAACTCCAGAGTGAGTTCACAGAGTATAAAGAATGGGATTGCAAGTGCTTCAGAAAACAGTATTAAAAATGTCTTGTATGTAGAGAGCTCTCTTGACTGAAACAGTTAATCGGTCAATTTGATTGAGAAAAGAGGGTTATTATTGAGATACCATCCCACCCATCTCTCATCTCTCTCTCTCTCTCTCTCTCTCTCTCTCTCTCTCTGTCCCCCTTCCTTCTTTCCTTCTTTCTTTTACATAAGGTCTTGCATCACTATGGTGGCTTGATTGAGAAACAGTCCTTACAGGCTCAGGTACTTGAATACGTGTTCTCAGTTGGGAGTGCTGTTTGGGTGGTTATGGGACCTTTAAGGAAGCACATCTCTGAGGGAGGCTTTGAGAGTTTGTATCCTTGCTCCACTTCTAGCTTGCTCTCTCTATTTTCTCTGTGTGGCTGAAGATTTGATCTCTCAGCTTCCTACTCTGGCAACCAGGTTATGCCAAGACTCCCTTTGAGTAGGGATGCTTTCTCTGGAATTGTAAGCCAAAATAAACTATTTCATCTGCAAATTGCTTTTGGTCATGGTATTTTATCCTAGCAACAGGAAAGAAACTAATAATACAGCCACTATGTCTTACCCAGCCATCTCTCTCCACCTCCCCAGCAAAACAGTTTCTCCATGTGTGTAGAAATGAACTGACTTGAAGAGCTTACAGAAGTTTTCATACCCCCATATGTCCTGGTCACAAGAGATACTAAAATACTATTAGGCTATCTAGTTCTTCATTCTGATTAAAATACAAAAATCAGAACAACTTTCTGACCTACGAAGAGCTTTGTTATGCTTTTGGAGTCAACCTTGGAAAATGTGGATAAACCCTTTCACAGTAAAATGATGGGGATTCTTCAGCTATCTTCAACAGGACTTGTTTCTTAGCCTTAAGTCAACCCATTCTTGATCTTTTAACCCTAATATCTCACTCTTAAATTAATATGATGAGTCCACAGAAGAGTTGTTTTCGTTCTAGTCCCATCCAAGCTATCTCATATCCTACATGCTATACTAAATTCTGGAAGTGTGATAAAGTTCTTGCCACCAGGTACCTGCTAGAGAAGAAAGACATTCTTGGGATGTTAAAGTTAGAGCAGCAAATGAGTAAGACTTCATACGAATACATAAGTGGGATGACAAAATGACAGAGAGTGATCAGCAACAGTGGACTTTGAACTGAAAGTGTGATAAAGAACAGAGGTATAGAAATCAGAGAAACTACCCTTAGTAGATAGTTATGCTTATATAGGAAGGTGGCCCCAGCAAGCAAAACTAACAGCAGTGAATCCCTGAAGGAAAAGTGTACAGTTGCCCACATACACATTGTATTGCAAATAGTAAACAAATAGAGGAAGTTTGCAGAGCTCCCAAAGGCTCTTTCCTGGAGTTTGATATACACACCTGGCCACTGTCTCAAGACAAGTAAAGAAGAGGTGAGGAATCACCAAAGAGCAGCCATTTGGAAAAGAACAAAACAGTCTATAGACTAAGTGACCTGCCCACTCATTAAAAATCAATCCCTGTTGTTTTATATGGAAAAGTACTTGGACCAGCAACAAGAAATTAAAAAGCAAGCAAAGTCTGGAGTTTAAAAACAAAACAAGACAAATTATCTAATAAAAATGTGGAATCCTGTTTGACATTGAGAGGGTGTAAGGAGACAAGCATTTTATAGAAATTCAAACCTAAGTTCTGTGGGTAGATTAACTAGACAAAATAAGATGTCTCAAGGTCAAGGGTTCAGGGTATACATGGTCAACTGAAAAGTATTCTTAAAGGACAAAACATTTTTGAAGATATCTGGAAAATGTTTAATTAAATTTCTAAAGTAAATGTTTATAGCAGGAAGAGTTTACTTATATCTGCATTTTTTCTTTTTTAGTCTTTGATAAACTTTAGAACTGAATTGTGTGAGTAACATACCAAGTTGTCTTTTGATGACACTGATTGCTCTTTATTCCAATCCAGTTGCCCTACCCAACACTGTCTGGAGATGTGGTGTTCTAGCAGCAGATTTTATTTCAATATTTCCTAAAAAGAGCTAGTTTCACAAGTATGTATGTCTTTGGGGAAGAAAATTTTGGTAGCAAAGCATATAATCCTTCCAGACAACTTTTCTTTCAAGAGATTCATATACAAGAATTCTGTCACATATCTTCATTAACAAAGATCTAATTCACAAAAGTATAAACAATTCACTCCCAACTGAAACCCACAAATAATTTTGTTATTTATCATAACAAATGTCATGATTTTATCTTCTTCTTTGTTGTAGTCATCATCGCTGTGTCATAAATTTATTTTCTAATGTTTTCCTTTCTATCTTTTGATCAAGAATGGAAACCAAAGCAAAATGTGACTGGAAATAACACCTTGAGAAGAATATGCCTTGTGGGAAGGAGGCATGCTTTCTGTTGCATGCATGCTGTGTTTGATCATCACCGCCATTTAGGTAAGAAGAGAGGAGAGTGACAAGAGTAGACAGAGGGGTGGACTCTTATTCTCACATGCCTGGCTTAAAATCCTCCTCAACTTTGGAACCTAGGGCAGATACATTCACATTTTTGAGACTTCAATTTTTGCCATTCATGAAAGTAGATATATTAAACCTTTATGGGTTTGTGGTAGGAGTGAGTGATGGGAAGGAAGACCTCAATGCACAGGAATAAACAAGTAAGTCTATAACTGGTAGCTGAGTACATAATGAAAAGTTTATACTCTCCCCACTTGACACAACAGAATTGAGAGAGAGACATAGCTTGTCAAGAACTCACCAAACCACTGGTGCCAAGCTCCCAGAAGCTCCAATGAGCTTTCAACATTTGGGGAAGCACAGCCATGTCTTTTTAGTAGTTCTATGAGAAACACAAACTGGTCTTGATGTGAAAAAAAGAAGAAAATTCAAAATTGGGTGTGGAAGAAGGTGAGAGCAGAGAGAGTGGATATGAGAGTTCAGGGAAGTGACAGGCAGGCAGGGGATAAGTATGATCTTAATATATTGTATGAAATTCTCAATGACTTAATAAAATATTATTTTGATAAAGGAAAAATATGTACTTAAGTATATTAATTAAACTGTTAAGTATCTTTTAAAGCAATGTATTACTTTAACAATCTCCCCCAAATACTATTGTGTCTTTGAAAGAACCACACAAAGTCATAATGTCAGACTTGTGGCAGCCCCCTCCCTCCTTGCTAGCCAACTCTCATTCTAATGACATAATTAAATGGCTATAAAATTCTATAATTCTCAGTCCTCTCATTAGCTGGAGGCAAACTTCTTATTCTTCTAGTATTGAAGATCAGGCTCTTTGGCTCTGCATAGGTCTCAGGCAGCTATTGTTCACCTCTGTAACAGCTGCAAGGAGTGTTAACTATTTTAAAAACTAAGCAAGAGTTTGAGTGGAAATGTGAGATTTTAATAAACTCCATAAATCATCACCAAAACTGGACCTATATATCTTGCTAATGATTTCCAAAAGTTGTTCTGTTTGGATAACAAACACAAACTTAGGAAAAGCCCATATCACCAAATTGAGGATTTTTAATTTTAAAATTATTTTGAACTCAANAAACACAATACTAAAATCTTTTCACAGAGCTCAAGCCCTTCATTAAAGTAGGGGCAGGGTGGCTGGAAAGATTAAGAGCACTTCCTGCTCTTATAGAAGATCCAGGTTAGATTCCCAACACCTACATGGGGTGGATCACAACTGCTCGTAAACTCTAGGAGGATCCAGCTTTCTCTTCTGATCTCCATAGGCAACTACATGCACATGATGCTCATATACTCATAAAGGCATACATATATGACTTATAAGTTATTTTTTATAGAAGAGTGAAAATGTAGGAGAAGGTACAAAATACACACCAACGCATTACAGATTTTACAAGTGTTTCTGAAAACCTCTTCCATTATTCCTTGGTCCTCCATTAATGTAACAGGTGTGTCAGAGGCTGACTTTATCACAACTAATATGTAATGGAGGTGATGCCCCCTAACTAGAAGAGGAAGGCACAGACTATATATTCTGTAATCTGCAAGATCCAGAAATTTCTTTTAGTCCTCAAAGAGAGAAATCTGGAGAGGCTGAGCCCAATAGGCCTCCCACAAGGCCTCGTGACAAAGGGCAAGGTGCCTCAGAAGGCACTCTGGGAGGATCGTCCAGACAGCGACTGATTGAGCCATATGGCAGAGAAACAGCATGCTTCAACAAAAGCAGATGGGGCAGAGGCCTCTGGGGATTTTTTTTGTGAGGCTACTCGCCAAACAACGGGGGAGCAAGTCCCAACTTGGACACCCTGTTGTTGTGTGGCATAGAGCACTCAGGCAGGGGAGTGACCTTGGTGTTAGAAATAGGCCTCCAACCCAATCAGTCATTTCTCTGCTTCAGTGCAGACAGAGCAAAGGGTGTGGCTCAGGGCTGGGCAAGAGCCCACAGAAATGTGCCCTGCAGGGTCAAGGCACGTTCTTTCCTTCTGCAATCCTCCTTGGAAAGCTGAAGGCTCTGCCATCAGTCTGAGGGAGGGGAACTTTCTTGGAATTTGTTGTCATAGAAGGGTGGCCTTTAGAGTCTGGGTGATTATTATTGTGGTTGCTACTGTTTTGTTTTTGTACTGCTCTAGGTCTAAGTCCATATTACCATTGTTCTAACTCTGACATCCAAGCATCCAGAATCTTCAGCTAGAAGAATAATCTAAAGGACTATTTTTTTCAAAGAGGCCAAGCATTTGAAAAAACTTCTAAAAAATAACCCATAACTTTGAATAGGCTAAATGTTAGTCAAGAGACATACAGAGTACATGAGATTAAAGTAACAGCACAAAGCCAATGAGTTGTTTTTGCATGGCCAAGATCAAAGTTTTAATAAACTAGAGCATGGCATTGATTTTTCACATATGAGTTTGGCATGAAGAAATCAACAATACTCTGTGTGTATGTCTATGTCTCTGTGTATACATATCTGAATGTATCTGTGAGTAAATAAGACCTGAAGATTGCACTCTATAATCATGTGGATTTTTGATATAGTGAAATTATGGATATTTATATTTTAATGTTTCACTTTTCTCTCCTTTGATTTCTTTTCATTGTGCACATATTGGATTTTAAAATCAAAGAGAAATGATGTATTTAAATAAATTTTTTTGCATCTTCCATTTGCCTTATCTCTACTGCAACTATTTTAAACACACATGAAGTATTTGGTCAGGCAGTTCATTTCAAGTTCAAATGCAATATATATTGTTTTCCAACTTCAAAATCATTTCTGACTTTGCTCTGCTCTGATACTCTCATTTCAAAGACTGCATTGTAGCTCTGTTTTTTTCCCTCCAAATTCCACACTGGACTTTGGCCTAATGCAATACATTTGGCTTAGACCTGATACACAGAATGAAGTAGACCTTGAAGAGTACATGGTGGGACTGGAGGGGGATAAAGGGATGGGTAAGAAATGAAGAAGGAATTGATAGGAGAAGAACAACGCTGGGTCTTCTACACATTTCAGAAAATCTTTCCCGAATAAACTTGTAAACAAGCCATTGAGTCATTATGTGACATGTTGAGTGCTCAACATTTTATAAATTTAACTACAGGCCTTGGGCAACNCTTAATCAATATCTTAGCTGTCCTTTATTGCTTTGTAAAAGTCAAAGTTTCTTCAGACTTTTGATCACTAAGGACACCTTGTGTACCCATGTTAATAA
>LZPO01077477.1:0-18125 GCA_001675575.1 Neotoma lepida
CTCATCTCTCTTAGGCCTGGCCATATTCTTTCCTGTCCTCTCCACTTTCTAACAAAGCTCTGATACTGGGTTTTGTCATGCCTCGTGACTTATCTAGGACGGTAACTGCAGTGCTGCAACTAACTGACACTGATGAATTCCTGCCCCAAAGCTTTATGAAACAGAAAAACCCTGGTTAAGATTCCAGTATTTCCAAATCATAAAACTCATGGAAATTCCATGGAAAATTCTTACGACAGGTCTACATACACACATGATGCAAAGTATAACATAGACAAACTCAGGTTTAGCTCATCAAATGCTGACAGACACTCATGTAAAAAAAGATGTTTTCTTAGTGTGATTTATTTATTTATTCCCCACTTCTCTCTGCCACTCTGACCAGATGCACCTCCCCATGAGCTATTCATTGAAATCTTAAACCAAAGAAGAAAACTGATTACTAAGATTTATGAGGCAGTGATATATTCACCTCTCAAGGAATGAGACAATACATCACATTTTGAAAGGCTGAACAATCAAGCTCTGACTATATTTATATGATATCATAAAGCTGTTTGCTTGAAGAATGACCAAGCAACCAACTGAGGGATGAGGATGATTTTCTCTGGAAAGACATTTTGAATGAGAATATTTTAGAAGCCAGTGTATTTATTTGCATGGAGGACCTGCGGACCTTTTCTATGGAAAAGAAACTCAATAGCATAATTATTTTGGCCCAAGATAGCGTTTATAAATTCATATGGAAAAAAGATGATCAGATAGTAACTGTGGCTAAATGCTTACTAGAGGCATCATGATTTCTATCAACCAGGGCCTTATAGAGGTCCACATTCTAGTAAAGAGAAAGATTCATGAATAGTTACAACAACTTGCTAATTACTGAAAATAAAATGGACCCTAGCCAAACTAAGAATTTCAGAATTTTCCTACCTAAGACCAGAATCATGTAACGACTTCTGGTTGCTGTCATTAAAGTATTTTCAGTCTTTTAAGTAAATTCTAAATATTTAAAAATACACTTTTACTGCATCAACAAACAAGGAGAATAAAGATAAAGGATGGAACTACTGGTCAGTCTTCTTCTTCTTGCTTTATTCAAAGTTTACCAGTTGTGGGTCCCCTTCTATTTCAGGTAGTTCTTAAATTGGGAAAAATATGGTAAGAGAATCCCTTCTAAGGTATTAATGCTTTACAAAGAAGAACAGCACCAAACTAGGGGATTTACATGCCAGTAGGACACTTAGAAATAAAAGCCTTAACTCAGTTTTGGGAAAAGAGATGAGATTACAGGGCTTTTATTTCTGCATCCTAATGTTCTGTTCTGATCTCTTCACCTCAGCATACTAAAGTATTCACCAACTCCATCTAGAAAAACCATTGGCCCAATCCACAAGTGTTTAAAATTAAAACTTTTAGTGGACTAGTTTTAATATTAACCTTCGTGGTGTACAATTCAATAAAAACAAATAAATTACCACTTTGTGTGAAATGACTATCCTTACAAAGAATGGTTCAGTTTGGACATCCCTAATTCAAAATCAGAAATGTCAATGCTTTTATGAAGGTCATGTTGGCTAACATTCAAAATGTTTCAGATTTTAGATCACCTAGGATTTTATATTTTTCAAATTAAAGATACATAAACAATCAAGTCTATATAAATATCCCCTTCTCAAAAAATTTGAAAGCCAAAATACAAAGTTTTAATACACTCAAACATGAATTTTTCAGATAAGACATAGTCGACTCATTCTCCTGGGAAATGATTGTCTTTTTAATGGCCTGGGCCATATTTGTATTTTCAGTTTTCCCAAGAAAATTCAGGACCTCAATTAAGCAACTTTTAAAAAGCAATAATACATCTGCATATATATGGTAATGAATTATAGCCCTCACGTAGAATGAGGTCTCAACTAGTAAACAGCATGATACCCGACTAGCAGTAAGTAAAGAGATAATTTGAAAGTCGTACCAGTGCTGATAGGGAAAAAAGGCAATACTCTAAGAAGATTGTAGTAGAGTAAAAATTCATGTCTCAGTTAGAAGAACCTTTTATATAACTCAAATTGAAAAGTGAAGTAGCAGAGGCAGGCCATCCAAGCCCAGGAGTTACCTAGAAACCTTCCTCTGGTCCCCATCAGAGATTTTGGGTGCTCTGAACTTGTCAAAGCCTGGTCCATTGGAACTCGAGGATATGATAAGTGGGCTGGAGCTCTCCAAACAGCAACACAGAGGAGACCAATAATATTAGTAATTCCTAAGCAAAGCCAGAACTGTAAAACAATCCAACTCAAGTGTCAAAACAAAGGCTTAGCCACAGAGTGAACATGTGCATACAGTACTGTTTGGCCCCAAAAGCACCAGGACTAGGGAAGGAAAGTCTCCTAGGGGAAGAGTTGGCCTCTTTAGTGTTGGCAACTTCAAGTAGTGAAGAAAACACAAAGAAGACTTAAACAGAGGGATTTCCCCTTCATAGGTGTCACCACGGCTGCTCTTTAAAAAGCAATGATAGTTTCCGGAATGAAGATACAGGTGGGCAGCAGTGAGCATTGTCAGGGAGCCAGAGGTGATAGAGTCGATATTAAAATCCTCTCGACTTTATTTCCCAAAGTGACAAAGCACTTGGGTGTCACCAAATCTGATCCCCAAATCAAAGCTTCATTAAAATAGCAAAACCTACCACTCTCTGAGGCTAATCTACACTGTTTCAAACACCTACCAAAGTCCTTTTTAATAGGTTCAAGTGAATTACACATCAAAACTGCTATTGAGGCTGCCTGCCAACAGAACTAATTACATAACATAAACTCACGGCAAATCTTAGTCATCAAATCTTGATTCAAATATGAATAGCACAATACTCAAATGCTGAAAAGAGGGCATGTTATAGAAATGCAGAGAATGGCCTACAAGACTAACTATCTAGACTTAATTAAAAATACACTTACATATGTAAAAAGTCAGTCTAACTAGACTAGAAACTGCACATTCACCAGAACGAATTCTTTAATAAGTCTCTGTCTCTATCCCACCTTCTGCAAACTGTAGCACTCTTTTTGATTTAGTGGAGTTTATTTCTTTGGAAAGCTACAAAAAGAAGATCACTATGGTAACATCTATATAAGTCTCCATCCTGCTCACTAGCATCCTGCTTTATTCCTAAGCTTCAGCTTGATGGTGGGGCCTTTAAATGAACCTGTGTGAGGGACTCATGCTGCGGATGTTGTATTTGTTCTCAAAAGGAAGATAACTATGGTTTTACTTATTTTAACAAAGACTTTGGTTACACACAAACAAACATAAATTAAAAATGAGGAAGATCATAATTACTGTTATTGGGTGACTTTTTTCACAAGAATTGGCATATTCCAAAGTCTCATTAATTTTACTATATCTGATATTAATAGATCCTCCAACTGTAGTAATTGTATCTTCATGAGTATTCTCTATGTCCATTTTTTCTATCCTGGGAATTGAAATTTCTGTGCCAGAATTTTTCATATGCTAGCCAAGAGTTCTATAACTGAGCTACATCCCCAGCTCAAATATTTCAATACTATCTTCCCTACCACAAAAGTAACATTGAAATAGAAAACAAAATGTTGCCTTATGGACATCTTCAAGTGTGAATAGTTATTGTATGGAAACTTTAGAGATTGGTGTTTCTACTTTAATCTACAACTTTATCTTTAATATAATTGGCTTTGAGGTGAAATGAATGATAAGTATCATTTTAGTGACTGGGATACTGTATTCCATGAATACTAATTGATAGTAGAGTTTTTATTCACTACATACTAACCCATTTTTCATTCACCCCTTAGCATTTATTTAAAAAGATGATTGTCAATGGGTTATTCTGTTCCTTATACCTTTAACTCATCAAAAAAGTTTTAGTGGCAAGCCTCCTGGCTCAGAAAACAGAAACAAGGGTTGAGAGCTTAAACCCTTTGAGTTTCAGGAACCTACCTGTTGATTTAAATCATTCATGCTGAAGCCTACAATCAGTTAATTACATATTTAAACCAGTCTAGAATCTTCTCATTGTAGTGTTTTGATGTACTGCCTACATCTACACTAAAGAACTTCTTCCTTTTATCATGACTGATAAGAGTTCTGAATGAACTAGTAAGGAAAGACAGCTTTATCTAAGCAGATTCCAAAATAAAGTGCTAATTTTGATACTGCCCAATTCTGAAAGCAAGATCGGTCATGTCCACACATTTGAGAGATCTGCAATCAGTTAGCACTTGTTTCTACTTAGAAAACTGAGCCAAGCCCTAACAGGACAGTTACTCAAATCAATTATTCCATGTAGGGTCAGCTTGACCGAGATCAAACAGAACCTTTCCATGAGGCACTAGGAGAGTGTCTTAACCATAACAGAGGAAAAATTACCACATTTGTTGAGAAGTTGGAAATAACATGGTATCTAAGAGTCATCCCAGTTAATTGTGCTTACTCCAACAGTCAAAACATTAAAAATTTCATAGCATTTCAAAATTTAAAAATCAGCATGATGATGTCTGCCATCCTTTAGTGTTGTGCATAGCCAACATCGGACACACTTGAAGTCAAAATAGAAACCTGTCTCCATTTTAAGTATAGATATGCTTTGTTTCAAATCATCACGACATGCTCTTTCTGAAACATGCTGAGACTGGAGCAGCTTAGGGCTTCTATGGGGGTTCCTTATTGTCCAATCTTCTCAATGCCAAGTTCCACTCTGAGTACTGAGGTGCTGATGTCTCTGCTGCACAGGGTAAATCCTTTCTGACCAATTGCCTCTTTCAACTCATTGGAAAGTCAGTAGCACAAATTCAACTAACAAGTAACTTTGTTAATCTCTTAAAAATAGTCAGATGGGATACTTATAATCAAGGAAGAATTAGTTTTGCTATCCCTTTTGTTCACTCTAATCTTTCTTCATATAGTACCCCTGGAGACATATGATTTAAGATTTGTGAAGTCAACGGAAGCAAAATGATACACTTAACATAGCAGGCTCTGGAGAAGACTTTGGGTTAAATCCTGGTTCTACCATGCCTTTTAGTGAGGTCTTAAGCAAGTGAATGCAAAAAAAAAAAAACCCAATAGTTTCCTAGGTGTGCTATAAGAGTTGACAGATGGCACATCAGAACTCCTGGTACCGTGGCTGGCACATAGTCAATGTCTAAAAAAAATTGTAGTTATTACTGCTAATGATACTTAACACATGTAGATGTTCAGTCATTGTTGACTGGATAGATAGATGGTTAAATTAAAACAATTGGTGCCCGCAGGCAAACAGCTCATGGTATAAACATAACTCTCCCTTTCAACCTTCTGGCTGTCATTCCTCTGTCTGGACAGACTGTGAATACCAGAAATTTGAACCAAACAATTCCGAGAAAACATCAGCACAGCAGAATCATTTAAGAGCATTGGGGTGGCCAGAGTGGTCAGTTCTGCCAGTTCTAGGTCTGTTTCCTCACATTTTTAGCACACATTGATCTTTTGTCCCTTTTATTCAAAATAGACTTTCTACCCTGATTATGGCTTCCCCTTCTTCTACTCCTCCAGTTCCTCCCCACCTTCCCTTCACTCAGTCTCTCATTAGAAAACAAACAGGCTTCTAAGGGATAGTGATATAGTAAAATAAAACAAATTATAAGATAAAACAAAAACTAACACATCAAAATTGGATGAAACAAACAGAAGGAAATGAGCCCAAGAGAAAGTAAAAGAGACAGAGACCCCAGGTTCACACACTCAGGAATCCCATAAAAACACTAAACTGGAAGCCATAATATATATATGCAGCAGACCTGGTTCAGACCAATGCTGGCCCTGTGCATGCTGCTTCAATCTCTGCGAGGTCATCTGAATTTTGTTCATGTTGATTTAGGGGGCCTTGTTTTCTTGGTGTCCTCCATCCCCTCCGCCTCTTACATTCTTTCTGCCTCTTCTTCCATGGGGTTCCCTGAGCATAGAGAAGAGGGATTTAATGGAGACATCCCTTGTAGGGCTGAATATTCCAAGGTCTCTCACTGTCTGCATAACATCTGGCTGTATTTGTTCCCATCTCCTGCAGGAGGAAGCTTCTCTGGTGATGGCAGAGAAATGCACTGATCTATGAGTGTAGCAGAGTGTCATTAGGAATCATTTTATTGCTACTTTATTGGGAAGTGGAAGGCAATGGTATTTGGTTTTCCCCTAGGTCTTTGGGCTATTTAGTCTCAGGTTCTCATCACCAAAGCGGTTTTGGGTATAGGTTCCATCTCATGGAGTGGGCCTTAAGTCAGAGCAGTTATTGGTTGGTTACTCCCACAAGCTTTGTGCCACCATTGCACTAGCATATCTTGCAGGCAGGACAGCATTGTAGATCAAATGGTTTGTGTCTTGGTTGGTGTTTACATTTCTCTTTTGGTATTGTGCAGACTAACGTCTTGTGCCAAAGATGTTAGAATGTAGGGATGAAGGCTCTATGTAGGCATCAGCTCTGCTTCTCCATGTTCAATGAGTTGTGTAGGTGCTGTCTTCAGCAATGGGACCGTGCTTTCAATTTGCTAGCAACAGCCTGTGTTATTTGAGGATTCCCACGGGACCCTTTTGGCCAAAACACAGTTAGATGTAACCCAATCTGGGTCTGGGCTAACTCACTCAGGATGATTTTTTCTAGTTCGATCCATTTACTTGCAAATTTCATGATTTCATTTTTTTTGACAGCTGAGTACTACCCCATTGTGTAAATGTACCACATTTTCTTTATCCATTCTTCTGCTCAGAGACATCAAGCATGTTCCCAATTCCTGGTTGTTATGAACAGAGCAGCAATGAACATGGTTGAGCAAGTGTCTCTGTGGTAAGATGAAGCATCCTTTGGGTATATGCCCAAGAGCAGTACAGCTGCATCTGCGGGTAGATGGATTCTCATCATCCAGAGGAACTGCCACACTTCTCTCCATAGTGGCTGTACAAGTTTGCATTCCCACCAGCAATGGATGAGTTCTCCCTTTATTCCACATCCTTGCCAGCATGAGCTGTCACTTGTTTTGTTTATTTATAAGCATTCTGATGAATGTTAGATGAAATCTCAAAGTAGTTTTGATTTGCATTTCCCTGGTGACTAAGGGCGTTAAACATTTTTTAAGTGTTTCTCAGCCATTTGAGTTCCTCTTTTGAGAATTCTCCGTTTAAAGCTGTACCCCATTCTTTTAATTGGGTCATTTGTTTTCTTAATATCTAGTTTTTTAATTATTTATATGTTTTAGATATCGTCCCTCTATTGAATGTGTAGTTGGTCAAAATCTTTTCCCATTCTGTAGGCTGTCACTTTGTCTGAATGATGATGTCCTTTGCCATGCAGAAGCATCTCAGTTTCATGAGGTCCCATATATTAATAGTTGATCTTAGTGCCTGCACTAATGATGTTCTGTTCAGAAAGTCTTTTCCTGTGCCAATGAGTCCCAGGTTATTCCTTACTTTATCTTCTACCAGGTTCTTGTACCTGATTTTACAATGAGGTCTTTGATCCATTTGGACTTGAGTTTTATGATCTATTTGCTTTCCTCTTCATACAGACATCCAGTTTAATTAGCAACATTTGTTAAAGATGCCTTTCTCTGGTGAGTATTTTTGACCTCTTTATATAAAAAAAAAAAAAATCAGGTGTCCATACATGTGTGGATTTATGTCGTGGTCTTCAATTCAATTCCATTGACCAGTGTGTTTGTTTTGGGGTCAATACCATGCTGGGTTTTTTCCTTTTATTGAAAATAGATTATTTTCTCACATAATATATCCTGGGTATGATTTACCCTCCCTGTACTCCTCCCAGTGCCGTCCCACCCGGACCCACTCCTTGACTGTCTCTCATTAGCAAAGAACAGGTTTCTTTAATATTATCTCTTAGAAATTACGCTGCAACTTGCAATCAGGGATGGGAACACCGGCTGCAGTTCTTTCAGTCTTTAGGATTGTTTTAGCTATCCTGGACTTTTTGTAGTTCCAAATGAAGCTTAAAATTGCCCTTTCAAGATCTGTGAAGAATTGTGTTGGAATTTTGATGGAGATTGCATTGAATCTGTTAATTGCTTTTGGTAGGTTGGCCGTTTTGACTGTATTAATCCTACTGATCCGTGGGCATGGATTAGCTTTCCATCTTCTGCTATCTTCTTCAATTTCTTTCTTCAATGACTTGAAGTTTTTAAGTTACAAGTCTTTCACTTGCTTGGTTCGAGTTACCCAAGATACCTTATACTATTTGAGGTTATTGTGAAAGGTGCTGCTTCCCTGATTTCTTTCTTAGTCTATTTGTATATAGGAGGGCTACTGATTTTTCTGAGTTAATGTTGTATTCACCTACTTTTCTGAAAGTGTTTATCAGCTGTAGGAGTTTTGGCATAAATTTTAGGGTCACTTATGTATATTATTCAACATACATAAATTGATAAATGTAATCCACCATATAAATAAATTGAAAGACAAAAACTATATGATCATCTCATTAAATGAAGAAAAGGCCTTTGACAAAATCCAACACCCTTTCATGATAAAAGTCCAGGAGAGATTGGGGATACAAGGGACATACCTCAACATAATAAAGACAGTTTACATGAAGCCCACAGCCAATATCAACTCAAATGGAGAGAAACTCAAAGCAACTCTACTAAAATCGGGAACAAGACAAGGCTGTCCACTCTTCATATCTATTCAATATAGAACTTGAAGTCTTAGCTGGGGCAATAAGACAAATGAAGGAGATCAAAGGGATAAAAATTGGAAAAGAAGTCAAATCATCTTTATAAAGTGTTTTAACTAACTTTCCTTTCATTTATCAAACACTGACTTCCAGCTGTGGTTTCTAATCACTAATCGTCTAGCAGTGTTTCCTGGTGTCTTCATGACACCATCCCTACTCTCTCCCTGAGGAGATGACCAGCCAAGGCTTCGTTATGCCCATTTGTTTCCATTATCAGCTGTTCCCAGTGGAGGTTTTAGGGTCACTTATGTATACTATCATATCATCTGAAAATAAATATACTTTGACTTCTTCCTTTCCAATTTATATCCCCTTGATCTCCTTCAGTTGTTTTACTGTTCTAACTAACACTCCAAGTCCTGTTTCCCTGGACACAGTGGCCTATGGGTTCCCAGGCAGTGCCTGCAGGAATTAGGGTATAGGATAAAGCAATGAGTGGGGTGGAGGGAAGCTAGGAGGGGAAGATCTGTGTGGTCCATTGGAGATGGAGGGGGGCAGTGGCCTCAGCAGATGGTCTGCTGCAAAGCTGGGGATGAGACTAGGAGATTCTATTTGGAGGATCTGAGGGAGAGGTGAAGACATGCAGTTAGCCTTCCTGCTTTCCTGGCTGCTCTTTTAATTGATCAGAAAAATTCCCTCCATTTTGGGCATTCCCTCCCAAGCTCTGAAGAGTTTTAAACTTATGGATATTGATTTTTTTTGAACTAAGAGAAGGACACTTTCAACACTTATAATACATGAAATGTCCCTTATATCTCTCTTAACTACATAAAATTAAGGCATAAACTTCCCTTTTGTAAAAGAAATCACATTTATCAAGGTAATTTTCTTTGTTTACCTAATGCTGGTCCAGGAAGTGATTTTCTGAGACATCTTTTATTACCTGATAGATTTTATAGACAGAACAATAATTTATCTACAGATATTATTTGGTACATTTCTTACATCCTTTCACTTTCCATAATTTGTCACCCCACTCCCACTGAATATGCTAAGCCTATATCCCCTTGCTCAGCATACATGTCCTAGTTTCCCTTCAGTTACTGTGATAAAACACTCTCACCAAAAGTGCCTTGCGAGGAGAAGGTTTATTTTCCTTACACTTCCAGGTCACAGTCCATCATTGAGGGAAGTCAAGGAAAGCACTCAAGCAGGAACTTGATGCAGAAACAGAGTAGGAACACTGTTTACTGGCTCCCTCAGGCTCATGCTGAGCTCATTTTCTCCCATGACCCAGAACCACTTACCCATGAAATATTATCTCTGCATCTACAGGGCCCTTCTATGTCAGTTAAGGCAATCAAGAAATCCCTCACAGACATGCCCAGGGCCAACCTGATAAAGATGATTACTAGGTGAAGACTCTTATTGGAGATGATTCTAGGTTGTATCAAGCTAACAGTTAAAAGCTCACTAGGATAATATAAACCTCAATCAGTCCATCTGTTCTTTGAGTTGCACATTTTTGAAAGTCTTCTCTCTCTCTCTCTCTCTCTCTCTCTCTCTCTCTCTCTCTCTCTCTGTGTGTGTGTGTGTGTGTGTGTGTGTGTGTGTGTAGTCAATTATTTTTCTCTTTTTAATCTTTTGTCATGGCTGTTACATACATGAATTCACAACAACTGTGGACACCTGTAGAAGACCTTCACAAGATCATGCTAGAATTAAAAAAATAATCCAGCATGGAAGGGGAGACACTTCCAATGCCCCACTCCCTAGCTGAGGAGCTACTGGCAGCTGATAGGTGCTTTAGGGGAGGGGGCACTGGCAGATTTTGCATGCCCCAGTGGATCACTCCATACCCATACACTAACTGGACCAGTGGGTTATTACAATCAAACAAGAAATAGAACATGAGTCTATTGCAGAAGGGAGAGCTGGGGGAAGGAGTTGAGGTGTCAAATATGATTAAGATACATTATTTAGGGTCTTGATAGATGGCTCTTCAGTTAAGGGCACTGTTCTTTCAAAGGACACAGGCTCGATTCCCAACACTCACAAGGCCACTCATAACTACTTGTCACTCCAGTTCCAGGGGTATCCAAAGGCCTTTTATGGCCTTTGAGGGCACCAGAAATATACTTGGTGCATAGATATATATCCAGCCAAAACATCCATTATATATAAAAATAAAATAAAAGATGCTATGAAATTCTCAAAGAATATTGAAATTTTTAAGTAAGTTGTTGATAAACAAATTAATGATTGGAATGTGTTTGAAAACAATTTTTTAATTCATAGAACAGCCAAAGAACCTAGAAGGGTAGAAGGAAGCAGTTTTTCGAAGGAGGTATTGACTTTTAAATTTCCATCTAAAGTTCTGTTGTATTCATAGTAGTGATCTGTTCCTCATTTTCAATTCAAAGCACTAGTAGGTATTCTTCTGTTTTATGGATTAAGGAATCAAGAGGTAGGGTGATTCAGTAATTGTTCAAATATATACCTACCAAAGAATAGACTTAGGACTCATTTCCAAGTCATAGGATTTACCACCAGTGTAGTTTGAACATTATTTTAACAATAACATGTTTTTAAACGCCTGCACATAATGACAACATCAATCCATGCACCAATGTGAATGGAGGACATCTCAGAAGGACCCATCCCTAGATGGAAAGCAAATGATCAATGCTGTTTAAGGAGAATCAGTTTTATCCAGGGATAACCCCCTTGATGGGTTATTCATTCAATCCAAAGTGGCCATTCCCTAACCACATATACTTAAGAACAATACTAAATGGATTCAGAAGGGAGTGTGTGTGTGTGTGTGTGTGTGTGTGTGTGTGTGTGTGTGTGTGTGTTATCAGTGAATACTTGTTCATATGTGCTTCAGTGGGCATATGGGCTCAGAAGGAGTTGGTTCCCAGTTCTGTTCTTCCACCATGGGCTCTGGGGGTCACACTCAGGTCTTCAGGGCTAAGATGATCGGCAAGTGTTTTCACTTGTCAATCCATCATGCAAGATGACTTGCATGCCCAGAATGAGCAATTTAGACAGAGAAAGAAAGTCAGCTGAACTTTTAGGAAAATGTAATGGGTGGGGAAGATTTAAGCACAATTAATTGAGGTAGAGAAGGCCCTCAATCCCTAAAGACCCAGATCTGGAAACAAACAAGAAGCCAGAGCAGCAGAGGTATCTTCCATCCAGGAGTGGAGTAACACAGGGCCGGGCTGCTCTCTTTGCTCCCCTCTGATTCCCAGATTGTGCTACGTGAAGAATCATATGCATCTATTCTTAAATAATTAAATTTCCCCTAGAATGGCCTCTTTTAGTTAAAATCTGTCTCTAAAGAGCATTTGAAATGAGCCAGTAGCAGAATTTAACATACAAAGCACATATTTTGAGACAAAATGGAGAATTTTCAAATTGCGTTTAAGTCAATACAACTTCTAAAGCTAATGAAAGTACGACAGAGATGAGCTCAAATTAGCAGCTGTTGATCTCCGGCTCTTTGCCTCACCATGACTGAAGCTCCTTCCCCTCAGGTATGCTGAGCAGATGCTAAATCATTACACCAAAGACCTTGTCCTGCTAAGAGGCTTCTTGAATCTACTCACTGTCAAGGCCCCTGTGCTCCAAGGCACAAGTGCTCACCCACTTTATACATGTCATGTCCAATCTCAGTGACAGGGAATGATGCCCATGGTCCTCAGCTTGGGTTGGAAGGAAATAGTGGGTGAGCTTGCTGACGTGAATAGGAAAAACAAACAAACAAAAATACATGCTGGCTCATACTGTTAGAGCTACTGATCATTAAAGAAGGCACAGAAGGCCAACCTTGTGAGTCAGAAAGATGGAAGGAGGCAATACCAGCTACTTGTGAAGCGAAGACACAGCAAGATTTATCTCCAGTCAAAGTTAGACACTCAGTCATCTAAGGCAATGCCACCACGTACCTACCCCATCAAGAAGGTATGAGACAGAAGACTCCCAAAAGCAGAGGAGAAGATCTGGTGACCCACTGCTCACTTCAGACTTTTTTCTGCCCAATTCTTTCTTTCTTGAGACTTTCCTACTTACTGCAAAATGTTTGTTACCTCTGACCGTGTATACAAATGCCCAAAGTGACTCTGAGTTATTTTAGAATCCAAAATGCATCCCACATTTCCAAGCTGTCCATAATAGAGATGGTATCCACCTCATATACACAGTGCATAGAATTTTAAATCCCTGAAGAGGGCCTTTAGGAGCACATCCCCTGTTTGTAGATAGAGATAAACCTTTAAAAGTAAGTTCCACTCTAGAACATGTCTCTTAAAGCTTAGTCGTCTCTAATCATCAGGGTATCTCTTTGTTCCTACCAAAATCATCTCCATATTTTCTGAAAAAAATGCAAATGTCAGGTGTTTTTCTTTGTGCAACATGTATTCTATGGTTAATTCAATTAATTTCAGTGTTCCGTTTAATAAATTAAGAAACACCTAGCCACCTTTGAGTATGTCTGCTTCCAGAAATGTGTGACTCAGGAGGGAAGACCCACCCTGAATGTGGGCAGCACCAGCCCATGGGCTGGAGCCCTGGACTGAACATAAAGGCGAAAGTGGGCAGAGCACCAGCATCTATCTCCCTGCTTCCTGACTGCAGACACAATGTGACCAGCGCCTTGTGTTCTCACCGCCGTGCCTTTCCCACCCCGAGGCTTTGTGTACTCTAAAACCTCGAGCCAATTGAAGTCCTTCCTTCTTCAGTTGTTCTTCATCAGGCATTTTGTCACAGCCATGAGAAAAGTCACCTGACATTGAAGCGTACTTTCTTTAACCATTCTTCAAGCTAGTAGCTAGTCTGCTAAGATCTGCAGACAAAAAGCAGGCTGACAGCAAGGGGAAGATTTAGTTATTTTAAGTGGGAAGTAGGGTAGGATTCAGGAAGAAACAAATACACATGTAGACTACTCCCCAACAGATTTTAAAATGACAAGGATGAAATAAAAATAAGAACTGAGAAGCCTCCATAGAGATGAAGCACTAATGTTCCGCAAATGAATAATAATCTAACTGATTACATAATTGTTACCAGAAACATCAGGTGCTGATATAAGTGGTACAAGGACACTCTATTAACTAGCAGATTAAGGAACAAAACCATTAGCATTTTAGAGGAAAAAAAAATAAACCTTTTGCAATTGGAACTGTGTGTCTAAATTAAAGAATACTTTTAAAATTTACAGTTAATGAAAGCATTTTACACTGTCAGACAAAAAAATTATACTTGTATATGTGTTCAACAAGAAAACTTAAATTTAAGCAAGATATTCATTTCATACTGTATGAACCTAATCAGAATAGTTCAATAGGATGAGATTGAAACCTGCGCATCAGCCTGAGGACCCACGGGTCTCTGTGCATCACATATGTTGCAGAGCCCAGCAAGGGGAGGGCTGCTTATGGGGAGTGTTGGTCAGTTTTATGTTGCTGTGACCAAAAGAAGGAGAAAATCAGCTTAAGGGAGGAAGTGTTATTTAACACATGATTTCAGAGAATTCAGACCATGGTAAGATGGATCCTCTGCTCTGTGGATGAAGTGAGGCAGAAGACCATGGTGCCAAGAGCATGTGATAGAGCAGAGGAAACCGCCTCACAGCGTCTGAAAAACAGAGGACCAGGAAGGGCTAGGAACAAGGTATGTCTTTCCAGGGCTTGTCACCAGTCACCAGTGACCTACTTCCTCCTAAACCCCACATCCTAATTCCCACCACCTCCCCCAAATGCCATTTTACTATGACTCCATCAGTGGCTGGATCACAAGAAAACTTTATTCGAGGACCTAAACCTTATTTTCATATACTTTCTACATGTTGTAAAATACTAATTACCCTTTATTTTTAACAGTGTTGAATATAAATATTAGCTAAGCATGATGGTTTATACCTATTATCCCAGCACTCTGGAGGCTGAGGCAAGAGAAATATAATGATTTGAGGTCATCCTGGGCTACCATGTGAGTTCAAATCTGTCCTGGACTACAGAATGAGACTTGGTCTCAAAAACCATATGTGAGTGCATGTGTGTGTTTACATCTATATTAAATAAGTATATTTAAGCTTATTTATGTAAATACATAGCTCATAGGCTGTACCTGTCTTAATGATAGGAACTAAAAAGCTAAGAAGAGATGTGTCGGAGGGTGAATACAAAATTTCGACTTATCTTCACATGACTACATACTATTTGAATTTCTTTTACCCATGACTTCTTACAGTTAGCATTGACTGAGGGCTTTCTAATCTACAGTATTAAAAAAGACTATAAAATGAAACTTCTAAAGAGTCAATAACATGAAATGGCCTGATTTGCTGCCCTTAGTACAGTGGTTCTCAACCTCTGGGTCACAACCCCCTTAGGGGGTCACATATCAGATATCCTGTATATCAGATATTTATGTTACAATTCATAACAGTATCAAAATTACAGTTATGAAGTAGCAATGGAATAATTTTATGGTTGGGGGTCACCACAACATGAGGAATTGCATTAAAGTGTTGCAGCACTAGGAAGATTAACCATGATCAAGCACTCCTGAGAACAGGGGGTCTTTGTTAACTAAGAAGACTGGATGGGAGATACAGGCAGAGTCAGGGTGGGACAGAATCCTTTCTGTCCTTCCAGGTCATAGGAGAAGCAGATTTAATAGGAAGATCACTGAGAGCTGAAGCAGTGACCCAAGCAAAGGGGGTGGTTCCCAGCCTAAATGGCAGAGGTGAAATAGTCAGGCAGTTCTTAATATACAGGCCACAGATGTGGGGTAAATATAGTAACATGCTAGAGCCATCTTTTGGTCAACAACAGACCACAAATCTGACAGTGGTCCTTTAAGTTTACCATGAAGCTGAGAAGAGTCACATCATCTTGATTTAGCTTATTTTCTTATTGCTGTGATAAAATACTTTTCTTATAGAAAGCAACTGAAGGAAGAGTTCATATAGCTGACAGTTCCAGGTTAGAGTCTATCATAGTAGGAAAGCCATAATCTGCAGTCAGGGGAAGAAAACATTGAATGTTTGCATTTGTCCACTCAGCTTGCTTTCTCCACTCACACAACCCAAGATCTGCCTAAGGAATGGTGCCACCCACAGTGGGCGAGTCTTCCTTCTTCAATCAATATAGTCAGGACAACTCCCTATAAATATGTCCAGAGGTCTATCTCCTAGGTGATTTTATATTCTATCAAATTGACAATTAACACTTTACATCACACACAGTGTTTATCATTATGTCACAAGTGTCTACGTATTCAGCAGAGTAATAGCTATGCAGGCTGTAGCCTAGGGACAGTAACTATACCACAGTATCTCCAGATGTAGCAGGCTACAGTGACTATGTTTCTGTAGGCACACTCTGTGATGTTCATGTAATCAAATTACCTCATGTGCATTTCTCAGAATGTACCCTACTGCTAAGAAGATCTGTAAGTCAAGGTGTATATCTGTACCAACAAATGGACAAAAGAGCAGTCCTAGTCATGGGTAATATGCATCAAATTCTACTGTAATTAAGTAATTTTATATTTGTCTTAAAATACTAATAAATTAGTTTAAATTTCTCCAATAGAGAAGTGAACAATTTTTTTGATCATTAAATGAGATTTTGATACATGTAAAGACAGGAAGGTGCCATGTTATTAAATACAGGTGGGTCCATCCTCTGACCAGATTTCACCAAGAGGCTGAAGGAAGCTGCTACACAGAGCACCAGAGCAACCCAACCACACCACAGAGTAAAATCACTCTTCTAAGTGACACATGGATAACAGAGACAATAAAGCAGAAATTCTTAGGCTTTTTAGAAAGGAACAACAACAAAAAAAAAAGAGCTCTAGGCTAAGATGAGACTTACAGGACAATTTTTAGCCTCTTCCAGGAAATGCAAATTTTCAAAAATCAATTTTAAAGGAAATGGAAAAACCCAAATGGTCTTTAAAACACAGACAGTACCGAAAATGCTTTTAAGTAGCCACATTTCAAAAGGGCTGTCCTTCCAAAGGATAGATTATGCCTGTCATGTTTAAACTGCTTCACAGAATATGAAATGATAACCATTTTCCAACAAAAATTTTAAGACCAGCATAACCTAAATACTAAAATTGGAAAGGGATAAGAAAAGAAAATAGAGTCATAGTCAAATATGGCTTATGAGTGAGGTGCTAATAGGCATCGTTTTATGCATGGAGACAGTCAAGCCATCCCTATTATAATAAATAATAACATGTAATGACCATGTAGGTCTTACTTAAGGGTGTTTTAATATTAGGAGGGGAAAACCACATGAATAGATCAAAGGAAAACACCAATCTATCATGTTGATTTAATTAGCCCCACCTCAATCCCACAATGGAAATTCATACTTTAGTACTAGCTGATTAAGAAAATGTAGGATGAGACATCATACATGGATTGGGTAACACTTGTAAATGAATTTGACTTCCCTTAACTGTAACAGCTAGTTTGCTAGGTATGGTGAACAGAACCCTTCAACAAGCTCATGGAGAAACACTAGGATGATAGCTATCAACTTCATGACCAACACAAGAAGATCTGTGAAACTGGTTGTGCTGGACTTTAAAAGGGGGAGGATTTCTTACAACCTGAATTTATTGCTCACACTTTATGTTAATTACTTTTTAAGCCTGACTGGGCCCCCACTGTTGTGGAATATTTCTTTAACTATGCAAAAATGTATTGCATTTGTTTAACTATATAAATATGTGTTGCATTTGTTTATGTTGCAGAATATTTGTTTAGCTATGTAAAGATGTGCTGCATTTGTTTAATCATGTAGAGATGTATTGTTGCTTTACCTTGCCAGCCTAAGGTATCTGATTGTTCTAATAAAAAGCTGAATGGCCAATAGCGAAGGAGGAGGTATAGGCAGGACTTCCAGGCAGGGAAAGTAATTAGGAGGAGGAATTTAGGCTCGGGGAAAGAAAAAAAAAAGAGACACCAGGGAGATGCCAGGGGTCAGCCAGACAAATACAGAGGTAGCAGGAAAGTAGGACATACAGAAAGAAAGAAAGGTAAAGAGCCCCAAGGCAAAATATAGATGAATAGAAACAGGTTAAATTAAGTTAAAAGAGCTAGCCAGACAAGCCTAATGTCTTTCTAAAAATGTGTTGCTCTGATTGGTGGATAAATAAAGCTGTTTGGCCAATGGTGAGGCAGAATAAGGTTAGGCGGGACATTTGAAGGAGGGGGAAAAAAAGAGAGCAGAGTGGGGAGAACGCCATTCTGCCCTTAGTGAACAGCATGTAACGGCACACAGGTAAAGCCATGTGGAACACGTGGCGACATAGAATTATAAAATGGGTTAATTTAAGATGTAAGAGCTAGCTAGCGAAAAGCCTGCCACGGCCATAGTTTAAAAATGATGTAAGCCTCTGTGTGTTTACT
>LZPO01077478.1:0-18102 GCA_001675575.1 Neotoma lepida
AAAAAAACAAGGATCACACTGTTCTCTTGCTGGAATACTTGTAGAAATTGAGCTAATAATATTTGCTCATCAAGTCTTGAAAAATCAGAATAAATCTTCCCTGTGAAAGTGTAGCTATATAAATTCAGTACAAATGGCTAAAATGAACCATCATTTCCTTTAGGATATAAAATAAGCCCCATTTTCACTGANGACATTGCCGTTAGAGAGAGTTAGAGTTACAGTACTTTCCCTTACCAAAATTCTGTGAAATGGCTTGTATTAAATACACATGTAAACAACTAACCAAATGGATACAAACTGACTTTATTTCTTAGAAAATGGAGAGCTTCCTAAGATGAAAACATGAACTTTTACCAGCATCCCTGAGGGAAAGAGGGGTGAAAAAAAATCAAGGCTATGGTCTTTGAAGCATTCTTCAATGTTATCTCATCTAATCCAGGCAGCAAAGATACAAAATCTGTAGATTGCTTTCAGCAGCCCTGGACCAGCCATTCACATGGATAAAAAAGGATGGGCTAAATAGCTCCAAACAGCAGTTGTACAGTAAATTATTCCATTTTATAATGTGAAGTGACATCTTTAAACATGGACACACATGCAAACACACACAGAAGCAAACATTGCACAGAATTTCTAAGTAGGTTCATGATTATATGACACTAAATACATTGTATTGCCTGTGATTCTCAGAAAGAAATCAGAAACAACATAATACATATTCATATATATATATATATATATCTACCATCTACACATCTGTGCATATGTAGAGGGTATAGAGTTGCATATATACAAATACATGTGTATTTTTATACATAGCGATTACCTCAAGTAATGATGGGGATTGAGAATTCTCTAGATTGTCAGTTATCCAATGGCAGTTCTAGGTGAGAAGTGTCCTCATAGCTCCAGTATGTCAAAGTCCTAAGACTCAGGGGTGGGGGATGATAATGTAGCTTCAATTAAAGTTGACTTTGCTTTATTCTCATAGTGGGACAAATCCACTTCATTCATGAATTCTGATGGTTGGGTAGAGGGCAACTGAAACAGTCTGCTTTAGTATTTCAGTTCTACGGAAACAATTTTAGGAGAAAATTAGTAATGTAACTATATCTCTCAACAACCTACTATAATAAGACTTTTCCATTGACTCAATATTCTACCCTATGAAAGCATATATTGGCAACATGTGCTTTCTCAGACTACCCATCATGGAGGCATTCAGAAGTAAGTCATCCTATCTGGTACTTCTGTGGCCTAGGAGGGCATGATGAGAAAAGCACTGAGCAAAAGATAAAGAAACATGGAGCCTGGTTTGTTTCAACAATTTTCTAAATAAATCTAAGGGTTCATTTAATGACAATGAAAGTGTTTTGTCAGCACTTGAATCTGTGCCATCTGCTACAATATTGTATACTACTACTACAATCTTTGATTTCTTATCTTCTTCTTTAATTCTATGAGACATATATTTGTCTTCATCTTGCAAAATTAGTGAAATAAGGCCCAGAGAAGAGGTAAGAGCGAAATTTGAATTGTGATAGGGTGCTCTGCCTCAACTCTTCAGCCCATCCCTACAAACCCTACCAACATAACAGCTACAAAGACACAGTGCTAAAGTTGTTTTCATTTACCTCCTGCCTCCAACATTCCACTCTGAATTTGCTTTCACCTTTTCTTCTGGTTGCATTATTTGTTGACGTGAATTGTGCTTCTAGAGGAGTAATTAACACTTGATCAAGATCTGTTTTCCTCTCTGTCTCCTTTCACTATAAACATACTCATGCACACCCTCACCTCCATTGCTTGAGACTGTTATAGTCTTGAAAGTCACCACAGAACAGAATTACCAAATGGTGAATACTTTCACTTAGGGGACATACAAAGTTNGATTCCTGTCAGTTCCTGACCCAAACATTTTCATCAATGATTAATAGTCTTGTTCTATGTATGTTTTTTGAAAAGTCAATTTNTTTAATTTTTAGTGCTAATTTATTAACATTAAGGCAATAAAACTCANGACACTCCACANTGATAAGGCACAAATATTTTTCTGTAAGTCTTATCCCAACCTTCTCGTTCTTAGGAAAACACTGGAGATATTTCAGCACTATGCTTATGGACATTTCAAACAGTCACAGCACCAACAAGATACACAAACTTACAAAGACTAAAGCTCTAAGCATAGCACAAAGCCAACATGTGTCCATCACATGAACGTTGAAACAGGAAGTCAGAGCATTCACCTTGTTTGGTCTTAGCAGAGGGTGTGTCATAAAACTCTATTCCTCACATTGTCCTGAAGATGTCTGTGTATTTATAAAGCCTGTCAAAGTTTCACTAGTGTTGATTTGGGGGTTGCACATAGATATCAATGAGTAGACAAATTTACAAATACCCACTCCATATTCAATAATACAGAATCCATAAACAATGAACATCAACAGTGCATTCCGCTGCCCTGACAGTCTTTGGCGTATCTTACTTTTCACTTGCCCATTTTCTTCTCTTTTTTTTTTCTTATCCAGAAATGCATAAGTAAATTATACAAACTTTATTTTCCTCCTCATTCATGCAGTCCATGATCATTTGATTCTGCTTTGCAGAATCTGTGATGTTATTCTAAGCATATACACATGCTCAGTTGTTGGCTGCAAATCCATTCAGTACACATCTATGTTGTCAACAATGTTGGGGCTGATTATAAAGTATAATTATTTTATATATCAGAATTTCTGCTTGACAAATGGTCTTTAAAATATTCCTGATAACTCAACAGAGAAACAAAGGTAGATCCAAGAATTCTTACTTTTTTCTTTCCTTCACTGACCTTTAGATCACCTCATGCTGCATGGAGGTAAGAATGTCTATATTCTTGAATTTTTTTAAGCTTCAAATTACTCGCATTTAATTTACCAATCTGTTCTTCATTGGAGACTAGTTGAATTTACAAAGGCAATTACAGTGGTTTCTTGTGACGTTGAAGGATATATATATGTACATATATATATATATATATATATTTGTGTTAATTAAGTAGAAGAGGAGAATGTAGATTGCTGGTGATTTTTTCCAGTGGAAAGAAAATGATTGTAGTCATCTGCACAGCATTAATTGCTACATAGGGTAGGAGATTAATATTTTTAACATTTTAAGTGGTTTTGCATAAATGTTAGCAATAAGCAAGTCATTTTATGTCTTATGGGTTTGCATTTTTAATAATACTGGAATGTTAGCCTTCCCATAAAGGGAAGATTATAACCAAACTGAAATAGTGTTTCAACCTTGGTAGTTATGTGCAAACTGACCCTGTGTACCCTCTTGGGGAGACTCTCAGAGACAGTGGTACTGCTGAGAAAAAAGAAGGAGGTAATTTATTTTTAATTTTCCTTACATTTCTAAATTTAGTGCTGAGAAAGGCTAATGGCCCTAGCCAAAGACTCCAAGGAATAGATGCCACTAACATTTTGTATCTTTTATTTCATTATGTTAGTTTCTTAGTTTGAGCATTTATTTAAGAATGGATCATTAAGTCAGTCAAACTATTCCAAAATAATTTGGTATATTCGCTNTACAAAGATGAAATTCAACCAGACTCTTTACTGTTATTTAAATAGGAAAAGTGATTTGAATGTAAAGAGATTCTTTATTCATTCACAATAACTGAGTCCCAGAATGTAGCAGTCTTGGTGAAGGGCATGACAACAGGACTCTTGCCTCTGCAAAAGCTACATTCTCTGGGTAACGATTGTGCCCAAACAAACAAAATAAGTGTGATTATCTTCAGATAATGCTGGGACTTTGTATACTTAATGAGCAGTGCACTTCCAAAGAGGTTACTATAAACTGAGGTCCAGNAAGGCGACTGTGAAAGTAACATTTGTGCTACTAGTCACATGAATAGAAAGAGCAAGCTATTCAAAGATAGGAGGTGAGAGGCAGCATTCGGTACAGATGCCAGGGCATGTGGCGGATTTGGGATTGAACTGTGAGGAATAGAAACCAGCCATGCTGGTGCAGAAAGTGAGCTGGCAGAGATCAAGATGGAAGGAACAAAGCCTGATCATGGAGGGTCTTTCATGCCATGGAGAAAACAGTGGACTTTATGGCACATGGAAGTTGAGGCTCTCAGAAAATTTAAAGATAAAGGGGATAATATGACATTCAGGCATAACATAAAATCCGGCTACAAGGATGGCTAGGGAGACCTTGGTGAGAGAAGGGAGGGTAAAGGTCATAAGCCCAGTCAAACAAAAGCAGTGATATCTGTTCAGACTCTGCTCTTAGAGCTTTTTATTTGAAACCACGCACTTACAATGGTGGGAACTCAGTTTTCTCTCTCTAATGCTTGTGGGTTGAATATGGAATGAACTCCATAGGCTCTGGGAATGACAAACATAGGAACCCAGTTCCTAGTGATGCTACTTGGGAAGTCTGTGTAATCTTCAGGAGGTGGGAACACACTGGAGGCTGTGAGTAGCCAGGAGCTGATTTTACAACCAAGATGAGATTTTATAACCAGCCTCGATTCCTGTTTTCTTTCTCCTTCCTAATTGTTGATCACAATGTAATCGGCATCTCAGTTTCTTTTTTCCTGCTACATTGGAATCTATCCCCTTGAACTTAAGCCAGGGAAGANCTGCCTTTCCCTAACTTGCTTTTGTCAGGTATTCTGTTGCAGCATTAAGAAAAAGAACCAATACAATGCTGAAGCAGGAGACTATCCAACTGCTCTTGGGAACTAGTCCACACCTCAGAGCCTATCAGATGCTCAGCTGGACTTCCTGAATTGATGGGCAGCAAATTAGGAGGCAAACTTTTGTTTGAATTTATTGAATACAACACAACAGTCTTTAATTCTATGACATAGACCCTCCTGGTATTCTTTCTGAAAGCCATATGAAATAAGTCAAATGCTACTAGTCTAATTTCGGATGGTGTTGCTTATGTTTTTAAAATAGCTGGCAGTTGAAATTCACCTTTTAGCAGTAACACACACCACTTGAGTTCAGCACTGGTCATTCAGTGCTGTCACCTCCCNTCTACTTTTGAGAGAAAGGTAGACTGATCCCTTCTCTTAAAATCAAATTTAATTGATAATGATGACATATAATTATAAATTTTAACTCTTATTTTGGGCCTANGGAATCTTCTTTTCTCTGTTTTCTAATATGAATACTCCCTATTATGCTACTTGCACTGTTCCTGTAGACTGAAATCACAAAAATAAACATTTAAAAAATATCTGTACCTATTCTTTTTCTTTGGTGTTATTTGTAACAAGTATTATAGAATCTCAAAAAAAATACTGAAAACCTCATGTTTTATCCCCTGTGTCCTTCCCAGTGAAGGTTAAATTTCTCCAACCAAATGTGTCTTTTGCCATATGCTAGAAAATACATGATATATAACGGAGGATAACTGGTTTATAAGTAGTTGCTTTTTGTGTGGTTGCTTATAAGAATCTTTTCAAAAACTCAGGCCCACAGGACATCGATCTACTAATTAGAAATGGTATTTAGTTTGTAGCAACATCAGCTGCCTTTTCTATTGAAAGTTCCTGCCTTTTCTATTGAAAGATCTTGGGCACTAAAGGTANAATTTTTATCCTTAAGCTAATCATTGTCTATAGTTGGCCTACGTTACTTTAATATCCAGTTCTAATCATAGTTAGAAGGTTGAGTGGGGACCTTAAATTGTTAATTAGTGTATCATATATGAGAATGAACAATAGACTCCACAAATAGGTCACTTGTTTTCTGCCTGGAGAAAAGGAGCTGATGTGGAGTTTCTGGGGAATTCTAACACTGATGTCTTCAAGTTCTCTCATGTCTAAATACAAAAATCTAAACAGAATCTCATGAAAAAACTCATTCATTTTGTATTTAGGGAATANAGTTCACTAGAAGAAGAATCAGTTTAGATGGGATATTAAAGGATAATTAATTTGGTATTTATGAAATATAAGGCATTTTCAAGTTCATGATACTGTTACATGCTAATTAACACAGTCCTTATGACCAGTGGCAACATCAAATTTTTTCTGTAGAAGGGCTTGTGAAGCCACATTAAAATTGCAAACACTGTCTTTCAGTGAGCCAATGATGAGTTCACTATAAAGTAAGTTTGTCAGGTCTGGGGAAAATAATGTGGTCTTGATAACTTCATGACTGTGGAATGCAAAAGCATCTCATTTCTCTATAGTTCTATCAGCTATCAAACAGGAGTAATTCAACAAACTCTGTTGTGTTTCTGTAAGTGGGAATCCAAGAAATCAGTCATGGTATTGTAGGCCTGTGTTACCATAGAGCCTAGAGAATGAATAGTGAGGCAGAGCAGCTGATTGGCTGAGATTCCTAAGTTTGAGAGCCAATGACATTTACACGACACAGGAATTCTAGTACCATGGAATTTTACTGCAAAAGTACTTCTCTCATAAAGTTGTTTGGGAAAGCATATATGATGACTCTTACATATAAGGCACTGAGCAGACTTGTGTGGCACAGACTTGTAAAAACACAGATAGCAATCTCTCCTTTCCTATCTTCTCATTTTCCTTTCTAACGCTGATGATTCTGATTATTTTTCTACAGGAAAGATCTAGTACTACCGACTAGTCAATCACTATACAAATACTTTATCATTTTGTTTCCCATGATGTCACACTATCGTGAATCTCCTTTCACATCAATGACATTTCTCTCTGTGTTATAGAATATTATTTTAAGATGTGTTCAATTTGTTTATACTGTGGAATATTTGTTGCATTCTTTTCTGTTACATTTGTGTAACTCTGTGAAGCTGTGTTACTTTACCTGTCTAAACACCTGATGGTCTAATAAAGAGCTGAATGGCCAATAGTGAAGCAGGAGAAAGGATAGGTGGGGCTGGCAGGCAGAGAGCATAAATAGAAGGAGAAATCGGGGAGAAAAAAAAGAAAGAGCAAGAGAACAAGGAGAGGAGGATGCTAGGGGCCAGCCACCCAGCCACATAGCCAGCCATTGAGTAAGAGTGAAAGTAACACAGAAGTAAGAAAAGGAAAATTCCTAGAGGCAAAAGGTAGATGTGATAATTTAAAGTTAAGAAAAGCTGGCAAAAAACAAGCCAAGCTCAGGCCAGACATTTGTAATTAAGAATAAGGTTCTGTGTGTGATTTATTTAGGAGGTGGGTGGAAGGCCCCCAAAAGAACAAAGAGCAAAAACAACCAATGACATCTCTGTCTCCTTAAAGACTGCTTTCTTCAACATCATCCATTTATTGATAATTGTCATCAAGATCCCANTGTTACAGTTACTCTGTATCCTCTAAATCCTATGACTTAGAGGATATTTATTTTTTTAAGAAAATGTTTATCTAATGTGTGTGTGTATGTACCTGACTGTATTTGCATGTACTGCCTGTGTGCAGGTGTCCTCAGAAGTCATAGAAGTCATAGAAGGCATTGGATCCCCTGGAACTGGAGATAGTTGTGAGCTGCCTGTGGTAGCATGGTTTATTTTGGAAGAAGCAGCAATATAACACTTCACACTTTCTCTATCTCTTACNTCTCTTTTTCATTATTTTCTGTGATGTCCCCTGAGCCTTGGAGGAATTAAAATAATGATCAAATATCTTGTTTTTGACTATTTTTTCAATTTCTGGCTGAATATTGGCCTGCAATGCTACAGCAATGATCATTTATTTTCAAGACCTAAATGGTTATAAATCTCTGATACATGCCACCANACCATCTTAAAAAGGTTTACCTCTACAACCAACGAAGGTGACAGCAGCAGTAATCAATAGGTATGAATGCAGATATTTATATGCAGTTCAGCAGGAAAAATACACTCATTTGAAAAAGCAATAGCATTGCATTTCTATTGGGCCATGACTGTTTGCCCAGGCTTACAGTAGTGAGTGTAAGTTCCCTTCTGTGGTATGGGGCTTAGATCCAACCAGAAATCAGCTGGATAAACTCATAATAATAACCATTCTGCTATTGCACCAGTAGACATGTCTTGACTAAGATATNGGTAGCATATCACATAGGGTCTATACCTAGCAACACTACTGGTGACAACTGTCCCCAGCAGCCTTCACAGTGACTCCTACTACTATGGAAGGCCACCCAACATGGAGCAATCTTACAGATNNGCTTCAGTTTGATTTTTCCATGTCCTGCAACCTAAGCANGCAATATCTCCAGCAATAGAGACTTAGTTTAAGAATTCAGTCAATAGAGCTAGGGAGAAAGGAGGGGAAAATGCAGTCGGTATGTAAAATAAATGAAAAAATGTTTATTTAAATATAATAAAATAAAAAATTCAACCAATAGAAGAGACAGTGTCCACTATGAGTTTCTAGAAGCTCCTTGTCCAACAAATTATAGCTTTTATGATGCTGCTTATATCAGGGACTATGACACAGTAGTAATCTCAGTGGTACCAGCTTGGGTTGCCTGGCCAGGCTTAGAGTGATATTTGCCTGTTATACCTACTATTAGAGCCATCTTCTGATCCCACATAGTTAACTAGTTACTGTTGTAGTGTGGAGGCAATCCATTGTAGGTGGTGCCAACNCTGGGATGGTGGTCCTGGAGNGTATATAAAAGCAGACTGAGCAAGCCTTGAATAGCAGGCCAGTAATCAGTAGTCCTGCATGGTCTCTGCCTCAGCTCCNGCCTCTAGGTTCCTGCCTTGAGTTCNGCTCTGACTTCCTAGAGGATGGAGTACCAGCTGTAATATGAAATAAAGCATTTTGGAGTTGCTTTGGGTCTTGCCTTTTAGCATAGCAATAGGAATCTGACAGAAGCATCTTGAGTCTGGCAACCTGGGACCAATAAACTAAATCCTCNGAAACCTCTTTTAAATTATTTTCNTGATTATTTTGTCCCANTGATGGACAAACTGACTAAATCAGGCTGATATTATGAAAGATAGATCTAGATAAATGTACAAATATCTGTAATNTAAGATATAAAAAGATGAAAACCATAGAAGAGCNTTAAGTANTNTATCCTTGATAATCAAAGGATCAAAATGAATTTGTNGGACTGAAAATGAAATTATGGAAGAACTAAAATAATTCCCAAGAGGAGAGCATATCNAAGAAGATTATTTAGATTCTCATTTTGGGTCACACAGATAAATTAGACCTGAGTTTTGTGTGATGACACAAATAGCCTTAATTATTAATTCTATTTTTATATTAAACATGGGCTGATTTGAGAAAGTAACTCTAAGTTTAGGTTTCACAATTATTAAAGNAATGGAAACATTTTCTACCTTAATTTGGTGAATTCAGATGAATGTATTTGCCATANCTNAGCTTCAAAGACACAAAGACTTAGTGTTAGATGNCATAGTGATTGCTTAAGCATGTACACATTGGAGTTTTGATAAACAGACTTCATTCTGAAAGTCTAGCAATTTGATATTTTGGGGCTTAATTTGTTCTTCATTTTTACTATCCTTTAGATTTAAGAGAGACATCTTGCTGAGGATGCTTGACTATTTTTCAAGGATATAAATTTACTCAGTAAATATATTTCAAGAACTTTATCATTGGAAAGGAACTATAGGAGTGTGCTATCATGNCNACCTGGCAAACCATCTTTCTCAGTGGATTCATATTGGAGCTATGTTTATTTAAAAATGCCTGTTTTATATAACATGTATTTTCTATAGGTAGATGAGAGTCTTTCAGGCTGCATTTGAAAAAATAGTTTGCTTAATTATAAGGTGTGTGTGGCTACTTCTACGTCATACACCAGAACTAAGTATTGTCTTCTTGAGGACTGAAGGAGCCCAAGACTNTCATCAGAATCTGTTACAATAAAACTTCACTTTGTTAAGGCAAAGAAGCTTTTCTTCAATGTAAAGAAAAATTCCTTCAGATAAAATGCTAATTATTATAGCATAATTATATATTATAGGTTTTAATGTCATTTACATGGCAAATCTTTTGTATTGTTTCAGAATAAAGTACTTATACTCATGGGAAGGCATTACAAAGAGAGATCTTTAACTCAAAACAGAATAAATTTTCTAAAACTTTAGAGAAATCTCAAAGTTTTATAAGATCATTGAACTAGACTCTGTATGAAAATGTTTTCAAAATTATCAACAGCATAAGTTTCTCGGAATTAGCAATTCTAATGAGTTTAATTATTTCCAATGCAAAAGGTTCAATATAAAGTTTATTTATTCTCCTCTCTCATGTTTCTGACATGATTTGACTAACACAAAGGAACTATCAATTTTCTTTAAGGAGTTGCTTATTCTTTAACTGTCTTTTAAAGCTTTAGTTATATTGAATTAAATTAACTTTGCTATTCTGAGCACAACTTCATATATTAATTAATTTATCTATTGGTTTATTTTTTGAGCNAGATGCATTGTATTTTTTGTATCTGGACTGCAGAGAGGAAAANACACATAAGCCCCAGTGCTGCTCCTCTAGTTGCTCATGGTGATAAGGGCGCATGACTCCAGCTGTTGGGAAGGCTTAAGGAGAGGCCATGTTTGAGACTAATCTGAGCCACATAACAGTTCTTAAGTCAGAAGAAGAAGAGGAAGGAAGGAAGAAAGGAAGGAAGGAAAGAAGGAAGGAATAATTGAAACCATGTTTGTTCTATGTAGATATTAGATTGTTAGAAATTGCTTATCATATTTGTTTTGAGTACAGAAATGATTTTATTCCAATTATTTATGAAAATAAATGGAATTCATATCTAACAGGTGAGATTGCTATANTTCTATATTAAATATAGTATGGAAAATGAAGTCAAAGGGAAAGTAGTGAGAGAGAAAGGAAATATGGATAAGTAGGGATGCTGTTCATATTATTTATGAGATTAGGATCTAATAGTTTTGACATCTTTCAATCTCTAAAAACTTCTGAGAGTCATACAATTTGAACTTAATTGTCNATATAAATTATAGAATGGCCAAGTGACTAAATATTTCCAAACATTTTCATTATATTTAAAGTGAAGAAAATGCAATAACTGTGGGTTACATGGATGCTCGCACACACAAAAAAATCATTGTCTAGNTACTTTATCAAGAAATATAATCATGCCTTACCTTATGATATAATAATATTCTGTTGGCAGAGAAGGTTTTATTTATTTATTTATTTTTAGAAAGAAAAATCTAGGCTTTTCTACAAGTGCTTCATTTTACACTGTCACGATGGTGTGGCTATTTGTCAGAGCATCTTTGGAGACATTATATCTCATATCAGAACTGTCTCGGAGAATAATTGTTTGCTTTGGGGTCTTATGGCAGTAATTCTAAAATCTCTTGAGGCAAGGTTATTTACCGAATAAGGTGAGAAAATTGGGGACATAGTTAGAAAAGGAGAGACAGCATCTGAAAGCAACTTTTGGTAACTATATTTAGGAGTTGCAATAAAATGTGTAGTCAGTTAAAACCAGAGGCTGCTGTTCAGTCTTATGTTCACCTTGCTGAGAGGTAATTGAACAACAAATGTGTGGCTGTGCACAACAAAACATACTGCACACGGTGATGGTTAAGTTGATACAGACAATGATCAGAATAGAAGCAAAAACTGGCATATTTATACAGCAACTAGTAATCAGTCAATCAATCAATAATAAATGAATTAATGTCCGAGTAAAATGTCAAAAGATAAGCACTTGGAATGAGAAACAGAGGATTTGAAGTTTCTTGTTTGTTGAGCAGAATGTTCATTTGTCATCAGTAGCAACCATACAATTTTAAATGAAATTTATTTATTCTATGTGTTTTTCATATCATGTATCTTAATCCCATTTATATTGTGTCCAATCACATCCACCCTCTGCTCCTGCACCCATGCCACTGAATAAAACAAAATTCAAGAGAAAAAAATGAAGAAAATAAAATGAGAAAAATAAAAAAGGGAAGGAATTAAGAACCTCAGTAAGAAGCTAAAAGATGGAAGGTGAATCCTGCCACACAGAGAAATCATATTACCTTTAGATCATTACTCTGTGATGCTGTTTTCAGTTTGGGAACGTCAGAAATTTTTTTGACATGAATAGAAATAAACTCAATGATAATGAATTCTAACTATTGCAAACCACAGGCATAAACTGTGACCAGATTTTTAAAATGAAAAAAAAAATAGCTTTCCAGTTTTGCTCCAGTTCAATCCTGGTTAGGCCATATCCAAGAACAGACCACATCTCAGATGGCAGCAGAGCCATCATTGCTCTGTGAAAAGCAATGGTGTGTACAGAACCACATGTACACATTCTTTCACTGTTGAAACTGGCCTTAGACAGATAATAAATGCATGCATTATTAGCTAAATTCAAATAACTTAATCCCCTTTGATTTTAGGACTTGATTCCACCCCACCCCTCACTGACAAAATTACCGGGACTTTCATCATAGATGAGTTCAGCATAGCTCTCAAAGACAAAAGATATTCAAAAGCGCACACAGTCTTTCAATACAGCTTCTGTGCTTACTAATGCAGGTGCAGCCACCTATTTTACAAGATTCTTATTAATGAATGTAGAAGAGCAGGATAAAGTGATGAGAGTTTAATTTATTTTGGAAGTAATGGTTTGTACAGTAATTATCGAGAAGCAGCCACTTGTCAAATGAAATCAGTAACAAGTGCTGTTGGGAGACTCTTCCTGTTACACAGACATTCTGAAAAGCTTTACTTTGCAGTAAGAATAGACTCCACGGCGGTAATTTATTTTGCTTTAGAAATTGGCTTCAAAGTATCTTGTAAACTGATTATGTTTGAGAAGTTCTATACATTAACGTATTTTAAGACTAATTTTATTCTAACCTATTCCTTTTTGTTTATTGAAAATTCTGAATGATATATAGAACTAGGTAGGTTTTATTGTTTGTTTTGAAGGTACAGGAACTTATGCAACCCAAAATGTCCTCTAACTCTCTCTATGTTAAAGGAAGAGCTTTAGATTCTGATGTCCCTTCCTTTACTTTCTAAGTACTGGAATTACAGGCTTAACACCACCACAGCCTGGGTTTGGATCATGTCACTCAAGCCAGTGGAGCTGTATCTCCAGTCCTGATACTTTTTCCATTTTAATTTAACCACTATCTCATTATATCATTATAGCACCCAATGCAACTTTGGTGTGAGAGTCTGACTCAACTTTATGGTTAGCAGAGATGGAATTAGAGTCTAGGGACTCATCCAATGATGCAGTACACCTACAAGGACCTAGCTAAACTCCAACATCTCACATATTTACAACATCTCTGTGGGATATAGTGACTCCAGAGCACTAAGCTGAATCAAAAAAAAACCACAGTCCTTGGAAGAGTTGCTGGCTAGTGAATGTGTGGACATTTTATGTCCCTCTATGACCATTGCAATGACAGAGAAGAAGCCAAGAAAAACACCAATGGGAAATAAATTTCAACAAAAATTTTTGGTTATTAAGAAAAAGACTTTATGAATAATGCTGCTATGAACATAAATGAGCATGTGTCCTTGCGGTATGATTGAGCATTCCTTGGGTATATGCCCAAGAGTGGTAATAGCAGGGTCTTGAGAAAGAGTGATTCCCAGTTTTCTGAGAAACCTCTATACTGATTTCCAAAGTGGNTGTATAAATTTGCACTCCCACTAACAGTGNAAGAGTGTTCCCCTTGCTCCACATCCTCTCCAACATAAGCTGTCCTCAGTGTTTTTGATCTTAGCCATTCTGACAGGTGTAAAATGGTATCTCAGCATTTTGATTTACATTTCCCTGATGATTAAGGATGCTGAGCATTTCCTTAAATGTTTTCGGCTATTTGAGATTCTTCCTTTGAGAATTCTCTGTTTAGCTCTGTAGCCCATTTTTTAATTGGATTATTTGTTATTTTGATATCTAGTTTCTTGAGTTCTTTATATATTTTGGAGACCAGCCCTGTGTCAGATGTGGAGTTGGTGTATATCTTTTCCCGTTCTGTAGGCTGTCATTTTGTCTTATTTACTGTGTCCTTTGCCTCACAGAAGCTTCTCAGTTTTAGACTTGGAAACAACTTAGATGACCCTCTGCTGACGAATGGATTAAGAAAATGTGGTACACGTACACAATGGAGTACTACTCAGCAGAGAAAAAGGATGATGTCATGAGATTTGCAGACAAATAGATGAAACTAGAAAATATCATCCTGAGTGAGATAACCCAGACTCAGAAGGACAAACATGAGCTTTTCTCCAGTGACTGATGGAAGCAGATGCAGAGATCCACAGCCAGGCACCAGGCAGAGCTCCAGCAGTCCAGTCGGGGAAAGAGAAGAGGGATTCTATGAGCAAGTGCATCAAGATCATAATGGGGAAAACTGTAGAGAGGACCAAACCAAACTAGTGGGAACTCATGAAAGTTGGATCAATGACTGTGCAGGGACCAGTACCTTGATCTGCTTGGGGCACCCCCTATTGGTCAGATCAGAATCCATCCCTGGTGCATGAGCAGGNTTTTTGGAGCCCACTACCTATGATGGGACACCTCTAGCAACCTTGAGGCAGGGGGAGGTCCTTGGACTTGCCTCTACTGAATGTACCTCCTCATGGGAGGCCTTGCCTTCTTGTGGGGGTANGTTGGGAAGGGGAGGCTGGGGAGTGGGAGGAGGGAAGAGGGGGATCTTTGATTGGTGGGTAAAATAAGTGGAAAAATTTTCATAATAAAAAAANTTTAAAAAATTAAAAAAAGAAAAAGACTTAATACTACCTTATTATTTTACAGTCTCTACAGAAAATAGAGGAACAAATGAATATGTTTGGACTTAGTTTTGCCTGCATTGATGTATCATTTTTTATATTACTTCTTGTTCCATCAGGCTCTACATTTTGGGCACTGGATGGAAGTAACCAGCAGGTGCTTAATGAACACAGTTGTTGTTATTGGCTCAAAATACTCAATTTTCTATTTAAAAGACCATTGCTGAAACAAGTATCTTGTCAGTTTGTTTATATATAGTTACCTTTAAAACAGTATAATTTAAGGAATTCATATGAACAGAACACAGAAAGAACGAAATATGAGTTAAGTAGTTAAGAGCATATATGCTCATATATATATATATGGAGAGAAAGGCCAGAGAGAAACAGAGAGAGAGAGACAGAAAGACAGAGATGAAGAGACCAAAACAAAGAGAATCATGAAACTAAGGCATAGATAGAGAGCAGTGAATAAGTTCTCACATCATGTCACAGGGAAGGAGAATGCTGCTGGAGTTTAGTAGACTCCTGTAAGTGAAAGCTGAGAGTTCAAGGAAGCCAGGATAACTAGANTTCACTTGACAGACAATGGGAGGGAGAGGACTCTACAAAGGGATGATTCCTGAAGATTTNGATATCCATCCCCATCAGATTTCAAAACAATGTTGGTCAGCATATAGAAGTGATGATAATGCTTAAGCCTGGGTAATAGAGGGTAAGGAGGAGAATACCTGGCAATGTTAAGTATAGCAGTACTCATAGGACTAAGTGTATGGAACCACTTCTTTCCAGCTGATCTGATACANCCTGCAATTCAATTCATAGACAATTAGTTAAGACATTCATAAAAGTCTTGCCTTAGTGGTNGGAAACATTAGCCTTAGNCTGAATACCACTCTGGCCCATGCCTAACAGATGTTAAAAACATCTGTCAAGATGAAACACTTTCCAAGTAATTTAGCTGAAGAAGAAATCTATGTATGTATAGGAAAACATCCATCATCCAAATAGGTACACATCCCCTGCCTAACATCTGAATATAAATTGACAGTTATAGCTTCAATTGATTCACTTGATTGTTATGGCTTCAATATGCCCCCCATAGGCTTATGTGTTCTATACTTGGTCCTCAGCTAGTGGCACTGTTTGGAGAGATTGTGGAACCATTAGTAGGTTAGGTCTAGCTGAGGAAAGTGGGCCATTAGTGATGTATTGCTGGAGGGATCTTGTCCCAGGTCCGTATCTGTTTCTTTCTACTTCCGGTTTGGCTATTAAATGAACAGCTGTTCTCTGCCCCATGGTCTTAATGAAATGATGTTCTTGTCAAGTACTTGAGAATAAATCAAAATGGATTAAGTCTCCTAAAACCGTGAATCAAAATCAAATGTGGGTTGTTTTCAGCTGTTTATGTCAGGCATTCTGTCATGGAAGCAAGAAACGCAACTGCTAGTCATACGATGAAGGGGGGACATGCATGATAAAAATAGTCGATCAAAATGAGCCAATGACTCGTACTGATGACTTAATTCAAATGGTGTTTAGGACACCTTACCATATGTTCCAAAAAGTAAGAGGAAATGGAACACTATGAAGACGATACAAATGAGTAGCATGTGGTACCTCATACCTACAATGTCTATGTGAGAATGTAGATGCAGGAGGATTTCCATTAGGAGGATTTCCATTAGTTTCAGGTCAGCATGGGCTGCAAGTATCTCAAATAGGCAATTTTTAGATAATTAAATTAAAAGCAGTAATAGGTATTGTATACATAATGACAGTTGGGTATTGCATAAATAGTAATAGCCACTATTTGAGAGAAAATGCAAAATTTAAAAATTAGCATATCTCCAGTGAGCTGTGGCACTATTTCAAGTATTCTAATATGATTTCCCTAAATACAGTAGAAAGACATACATAGAACCAAATGAAACAAATATTTGAAAAAACAGTGAATAGGAAATTTGCAAATTTGATGAATATATAAAATACAAATGGAAGAAACTCAAGGCCCAAGCACAAAACTGCAAAATAATATAATATCAAGACACATAATAATCAACATGCTAAAATTTTGTGACAAAAATATTAATAGAGGCTATAGAAAAAAGATATATAGAAAGGATGAAAGTTTCAAGAAATTAATTCTAAAATTTATATGTAAATCTAAGAAACTTAATGTAACTCAAGCAACTTTGAAAAAAAATTTGGTAAGACCATGATGATTTCAGANTATATTATTAACCTATATATATAGTGTGTGTGTGTATCACATAGTTTAGAATTGGCANAAAATAAATTAATATTTAAATACAACAGAGTAGAGTATCTAGGGATATATCAACCTGTATGAAAAGATTAAATTTAATCAGTAATTCAGTAGAAAAAGTATATTTTTCCTGTTAGAAATACTGCTAGAAAAGTTACATGCTAATATCTGTTTTATAAAAATGAACACGAACANGTAGCTTGCATAATATAAAAAGTTAACTCTAAAGAGAAAACAAAACTAAATATGAATCCAACATAACAAATGTTTTGAAAATCAATTAAGGAAAAAGTTAGCCAACCATTTTTTAGATATGGTATCAAAGTATAATTTATAGTAAAAATGCTGATAGAGTTCAATAAAATTTTACACTTTAACAACCATTTATTTATTTTTAACTGTGATTTTGGAAAGCAATGTTAACAGAACAAAGCCACAGAGGATCCACAGACTGAAAGCAAATGTTTTCAAGTCATATATCAGATGATGAAGGTCATGTTTCTAAAATGTAGAAACAACATCTAAAGTCAATGCTCCTGGTATATTCTATATATTTTAAAGAAATATCAAAAAAATTTTACCAAAGAAGATAAAAAAAGTTCAATATACATTTGAAAAGTTATTTGATATTCCAAATCATTAAGGAAAGAAAAAAAAATCAGCTCTTAATATGTGATGCTGTACACCTATTGTAATGATTAGAATTTAAAATCCTGGCCCTACTAGGATTGTTAATAGATAGAACATGTAAAGCTCTCATNTACTGTTGATGCCACAACTCTGGAAAGGAATTTGTGGTTATTTTATAAAGGCATACATGTATATACTCACTATGCTAGACAGTTCAGGCTTTCTACTTCTAGTTGACCCAATACACAAAATGCAGTATAAAGCATGGCTGTTCTCTCAATATGTATCTCTTCAAATTTCTAATGTTGAAATCTAATGGCCAAGGTGAGGGTGTTGGGAAATAGGGACATGAGAGAGGTGATTATATATCATAAAGGTCCAGATCTCATGACTGAGATTCATGATCTTAGAAAAACAAACTGACAGGATCATTACCCCTCCTACCATGGCATGGGTGCAGTGAAAGTCTCCATCTATGAGTCAGAAGACAGACCTCCATCAGATACCAAAT
>LZPO01077484.1:0-13620 GCA_001675575.1 Neotoma lepida
GGAGGAGGGAGGAGAGGGGGATCTGAGGTTGGTATGTAAAAGGAGTGGAAGATCTTTTTAATTTAAAAATTAAAAAAAAGAATGTTCACTTTCCACTAAAAAGAAAAAAAATTCTGGTCTCTGTATGGAAAAAAAAGAAATACAAATTAATAATTAGTCATCTATGATAATCAAATTTATAGTCTAGTTAGTTAAGTTTTCTAAGTATACGTAGATATATATCAATTAGGTAGGTAATCTTCAAACACTTCAAAGACCTACAGAATATGGTATTTAAAATGTTTTAAAAACTTAGACTTTCTGGACTATGATACACATCTGATCCTGGCAATACCAATTTACTTCAAAAAGAAAGATGGTCATTGAAGACACTCCATTTGGAGTTTATCTTCTTGGGAAAAATAGCCATTTGGGCAAGAAACTGCTCTTGCCTGGACTTCTGACAGTATGTTATGTAAACTGGACCTGCAGGACCCATAGACAGATGACCACTGAACTTTGCAAGGTGAGATCATCCTTCAGGTTCCTGCTTCACAGAGGAGACTGCAAAACATTCTACAGGACACAGAAAAAAAATGACTGAAAAACTCTGGGCCTATAAGCTAAAGATGACACCCCGATGTTGCAAAGGAACTTTGGATAACTGTCCAGACAGCCAGCTGTCTCTGTCATTCTAGATCTTTGGAAGTTGCTTACAATGATCTTCCTGTTTACTTAGGTAATATTATATCTGTCTGAAGTCTTTGATGTAAGTGAAGACTAGAGAGTTATAATTTTCCTTGGTTATGATAAAAGATAAATTAGATATAAAACTTTAGACTCACAAATATAAGATAGAATATTTTCTTTAATACAAATACAAATAGACTAGATACTGTAACTGTAATTCTTGCTAGGTAACTGTTTGGTTTTATGTAATTTTACTATGTTAAAGTTAAAATGTTCCTTTTTGATTAGACAGAAAAGGGAAAGTGCTGTGGGATGTCCTTCTGTATGCTGTGAATATATGTTGTCCTGATTGGTTGATAAATAAAGCTGTTTGGCCAATGGTGAGGAGAATAAAGTTAGGCAGGACAGTCTAAAGAGAGAGGAGAAGAAAGCAGAGCTGAGCAGATGCTGCTAGCTGCTACCAGGAGAAGCAAGATGTGAAAGTAGTGGAAGGCCACAAGCCACGTGGTAAAATATAGATTTATAGAAATGGGTTAATTTAAGATATAAGAGCTAGTTAGCAAGAGGCCTGCCATAGACCATACAGTTATAAATAATATAAGCCTCTGTGTGTTTATTTGGGTCTGAACTCCTGTGGCCTGGTCAGGACACAGGAAAATCCAACTACAAGTAGTGATCATTTACTCTTGTCATTTTGATATTGGTAGGGGTGGAGATAGTGTGTGTGTGTTTCCCTTGTTTTGGATTTGATGTTATGAAATCATTTATTTCCTGAGTTTTCTTGTGTATAATTCACCTCCTTGTGTTGGAGGTTTCATTCTGGTATCTTCCATAGGGCTGGATTTGTGGATAGATATTGTTTGAATTTGGTTTGTTATGGAATATCTTGCTCTCTCCATATATGGTGATTGAAATTTTGGGTACAATAGCCTGGGCTGGCATAGGTGGTCTCTTAAAGCCTGCAAGACATCTGCCCAGTCCTTCTCATGTTTAGCCATCTCTGTTAAGAAGTCAGGTGCAACTTTGATAGGGTCTGCCCTTACATGTTACTTGGCCCTTTTCCTTTGCAACTTTTAATATTTTTTCTTTGTTTTGTACATTTACTATCTTGATTAGTATGTGGCAAGGGAATTCTATCTATTTGGTGTTCTGGAAGCTTCTTGCACATGTANAGGGATCTCTTCCTTTAGGTTAGGAAATTTTTCTTCTATGATTTTGTTGAAAATATTTTTGGGGACTTTCACCTGGGATTCTTCTTTTCTTCCCATTATTCTCTGTGCAAGTGTTACATCTCCAGAGGGAAAGATATCCTTAATTGTCAGGAAAACAGGCTATACCTGCAAGTGTTACAACACTGGAGGGAAAGGTATTCTGTCTTGTTGGGAAGTCAGGTTGTACTTGAAACTTTGAAGGGAAGGTATCCTGGCTATCTATAGCTCTGGAGGGAAAGGTATCCTGATTTGTCGGGAAGTCAGGCTATACCTACAGCTGTGAAGATTGGTATCCTAGATACCTACAGCTATGAGGAAAAAGGTTTCCTGAATTGTCAGGAAGTTAGGCTATACCTTCAGCTGTGAAGAGAGGTATCCTGGATACCTACGTCTGTGAGGAGAAAGGTATCCTGACTTGTGGGAAGTGTGTTTCTTTCACTGGCTCTTGGTTCAAGGTCAGGGTGCTAGAGTTTATGCTTGGGATTGGTTGGTTTCCTGCTCAGGGATTGGTTGTTCTGCTCAGGGAAGTGTTGTTTTCATGTTCAGTTGGTCAGGGCCAGAGTTGGCTCTGTTTTCAGAACCAAAGTGTGTTTTCTTCACTGGCTCGTTTTAGCATTTTTGCTTTAATTTAAGGGCCAGGGTATATTTTTTTTATAGGCTGTGGTTCCAAAGTGTTTTTCTTTGGCCCTGGTTTCAGGGTCAAGGTGTTTCTTTGGTTCTGGTTTCAAGGCTTAAGTGTTTCTTTAACTAACTCTTTTTTTCAGGGCCAGTGTGTGTTTCTTTCACTGGCTCTTGGTTCAGGGTCAGGGTGCTAGAGTTCATGCTCAGAGATTGGTTGGTTTCCTGCTCAGAGAGTGGTTTATTTTCCTGTTCAGGGTTAAGTTGATTTCATGTTCAGTTGGTCAGAGGCAGATTTGGTTCTGGTTTCAGGGCCAAACTGTGCTTCTTTCACTGGCCCTTTTTACACTTTTTGCTCTTGGTCAGAGGCAGATTTGGTTCTGGTTTCAGGGCCAAACTGTGCTTCTTTCACTGGCCCTTTTTACACTTTTTGCTCTAGTTTCAGGGACAGAGTGCATTTCTTTCACTGGCTCTGGTTCCAGGGCCAAAGTGTGTTACTTTGGTTCTGGTTTCAGGGCTTAAGTGTTTCTTTCACTAGCTTTGGTTTCAGGGCTAGGGTGTGTCTTTCACTGGCTCTGGATTTAGAGCAAGGATGGGTTTCTTTCTCTGACTCTGGTGCAGTGTCTGGGTGGGTTTCTTTGTCTGGCCATTTTACCCTAGACATAGGTTTGGTCTTTTCATAGTGTTCTAGGTTTCCTGGATGTTTTGTGTAAAGAACCTTTTAGATTGAACATTTTCTTTGACTGATAAATCAATTTCTCCTATGGTATCTTCTATGCCTGAGATTCTTCTATTTCTTGTATTCTGCTGTGCCTGTAGTTACTGTTCACTTCCCTAGATTGTCCATCTACAGCTCATTTTGTGCTTCCTTTATTTCTTCTGTTTTCATTTTTAAGTCTTGAAAATTTTTATTCATTTCCCTATTTTATTTGTATTTCCCTGAATTTCTTTAAGTGATTTATTCATTTCTTCCTTAAGGTCCTCTATCATGTTCATGAGATTGGATTAAAGGTCATGTTCTTTTGCTTTAGCTGTGCTGGAATAACCAGGGCATGCTGTAATAGAATAGCTGGGCTCTGGTGGTGCCATATCGCTCTGACTAGTTTTGATTGGGTTCTTAACCTGCCTGTAATCTTCTGGGTTTGGGGTTATTATAGGTTTAGGTGCTGATTATGAGTTTATCATTGTTAGATGAATAGGTTTTGTTAGTTTCCCACTTGGTTTTTATTTCCATTCTGGTCTTCTTCCCTGAGTGGCCTGGGGCTCTGGTGATAGGTCCACTAGGATGTCTCCACTACCATTATTGCATCCTGCATGACCTCTGTAATTTTGGGTCCAATGTTGCCTCTGGGGTTCCAAGGACCAGTGTGTCTTCTGAGGTCCTTAGCAAGGTGTGGTCTCTAGTAAATTGGAAGTATCCTGCCAAAATTGTAGACTGGAATATGGAGCACAGGGGATACAGTTCAGCTGGGGGCTGTTTGGACAGCTTTATGGGGTGTTAGCTGAAAGTGGGTTTTGACTTACTTGGAGTTCCTAGTACTATCATGGCCTCCAATACAGCATAAATCTTCTGCCAGAGTTCTAGGCCAGAAAATGAAGCCCAGGGGAGAGGATGCAGTTAGAGGCTCTTCAGTGGGGTTTAAGGAGTGTTAGCTGGTATTGAGTGGTGTATTACTTGGCATTCCTAGTGCCTGTATGGCCCCTGGTAAACAGAAGTCTTCTGCCAGAGTTGTGGCCAGGATATGGAACACATGGGGGGGGGGCTCTTGGCAGTTGTTAACTGGGCTTTATGTAGTGCTAGTGGGTGGTGGGCAGTGTTCTACTTGGGGTCCCATGTAAATACCTGGTCTCCGGTAAAGCATAAGTGCTCTTCCAGTGCTGTGGGCTGGTATATGGAGTCCAGAGCAAGGGTTACAGTTCTTTAAAATGAATAAGCATTATTCCATTGAAAGTTGCTTAGTAGTAAGAACTCCCATAACAGCAAAAGTTTGTATAAGAGAAGAGCATACTTCAGAGGAACTCTGAGGATTGAGGTACAGTCCAAAGAAATTAAAATATGCATAATGAACACATACAGGTAGGGCATCTGAGGTTAAGAGTAAAGGGAGTGACAGCCATTTGATATAATCCATTACTATTTTTAACTCTGGGATTAACTCAAGCTATATAACTCTCATAGTGTATAAGAATATAAGTAGGACCTTCCTGAATAATTTATCTCACTTCTCTAAGTGGTATGGCGCCCTGTACATAAAGTATATTAGCAGTAGTGGGTAAAGGTGTTGAGGTTCCTGTTTTAGATAAGCAAACATAAGGCAGGCTCATACATCAGCTGGCTTATTTTCTTCTGCAATATAAACAAGCAAGCCAGAATATGCTGAAGAATAAGTAACAAAGGACGCCTGAGAGTTTAAATCCAATGTTTCTGTTCCTGTAGTAATGGGAAACAAAACAGGCAGTGAAGATAATATTAAAGCAGTTTTTATGCTGGAAATATTCCTGCAACATAAACAGAATCTGAAACAATACTTTCAGGTTTTTTTTTTTTTTTGAGACAGGGTATCTATGTGTAGCTTTGGCGCCTTTCCTGAAACTCACTCAGTAGCCCAGGCTGGCCTTGAACTCACAAAGATCCACCTGCCTCTGCCTCCCGAGTGCTGGGATTAAAGGCGTGCACCACTACCACCCGGCTACTTTCAGGTTTATAAATTAACTGTAATACATGAATCGAAACAGCAAGTTCCACCTGTTGAGCTCAGGAAAAAGAAATATTAGTAGATTGATAAATATCTGGTCTATGAATCATTCCTAATCCATTGGGTGAGCCATCAATAAAATAAGTTTCTGCTTGTGGAATGAGAGAAGTTGGACAATTTTGTAATCACAAATTCAAGTCATATGAGAAAACCCCTCTCTTGCTTGCTGGATAATGATTTCCTATCTTTCCATAGTAATCTGCATATGATTTACAAGTCCATACAGTTCTTTAATGCACTTAAACACTGATTGTTCTTTAAGGGTTATATAATACACGCAAGTCTGTAAAAGTTTTGACTTTGAGTCCTGCCTTGATTCAGTGAGCAAGAGGAGCAAGGAAAGTGGATAGGGTCTGCTTTTAGTCCATTTCAAAGTTTTCTCCTCTGTGCTGTAATACTTGTATGAGTCAACTTATTGGGGTAAATAAGTACATTTAAAGAGACCAAGGATCCACAGGATCCACAAATGCCTCTTTTAGTCTGGATTCAAATACCGTTAGTTCTTACTTTTCCTCTGGAGGTAATATGTGAGGACTATCCAATAATGTCTCTCCTGTAGTTTTAAACAGAATTGTTAGTGCATCATTACATACTCCTAAAGGAGGACATAGCCAATTAATAGCCCTTAATAACTTCTACAGTCATTAAATGTTTTTCAGTTGTCTTGTCTAATGGGCATTTTTGTGTTTGTGTGGTTTAACAGCTGTTCTAGTAACTATTTTTTCTGACTATTGCACAATGTCTGATCATTATTGCATTTTGGTGCAATAATAAGTGCATTGTTTTATGTTTGTTTGTTTTCTGGCATATCATGAGTAATGTCATATAATAATTGTAGCTCTTCCTCCTTGGAGCAGGCCAACAGGTTATAAGGCTAAGGAAAGGCCTGCCTCACAGGCTCTAACACATTTCTTACGTAGTATTGACATATAGTAGAGGAGTTTGTCATGCCTTGAGACAATACAGTCCATTGATATTGGAGCAGAGGTATTTTATGTTTGAATGAGGGAAGAGAAAAGGCAAAATGCATATTATTAGGATGAATAAGTACACTTTAAAGCAATCTTTTAAATCCAAAACTATTGAAGGCCAATCTTTAGGAATATCTGTGGGCCTGAGTAAACCTGCCATGGCCAATTAGTATTTTCTGGTTTTAGAGTATAAATCAACCCATTCCAAAGGTTTATCCTCTTGTGCTATATCTGTGGGTGACAATTCAGTGTGGTAAATAAGTACTTTTGAAGGCAGTGAAGGATCCACAGGATACACAAATACCTCTTTGGTTTGAATTGAAATAGCTGTAGTTAATTCTTGGCACTCAAGATAGTATTCAAGGATATTCCAATGTCATCTCTGCTTCTAGAGTTTAAGTGGATTGGTTAGTGAATAATTAGGTGTTGAACATTTTGATTTTGCTCAAGTTATATTGGAAATACCAACTGTACCAGGAAGGAATTTGTAAGTGAATTCAGCTTTATCTTAGGCTCTTCTAAGTATTTACCAAAATGGAGAGAATTCAAGATTAGACTGATCAGTAAATTACTCACTCCATGCTTCAGGGTCATTTTGAGAAAATGTATTTTGAGAATATGTATGTAAAGAAGGCTGGAGAGATAATGGGACCTGGGAGAATGGAGGCAATAAATCTGGACAACTAAAGTCTCATACAATAGCTGACTTTATTAATTGCTTGAGGCAATTTAAACTCTTCTGGTTAAGAAAGGTTACATGATGGAAGCTCTCATGAGTTCAAGTTGTATACAATGATAGAACAAGCCACATGGGATAAACCCATGTTTTTCCACTCAGGCATATAAAGGGTAGTTCACGCATTCAATTGAGGAATACCAACAAGCAATAATGAGTAATTAGAAGTCAGATCACATCTATCTGCACAAAAACACATTCCAAGAACAATTCCCTGATTTGAAAAAACTGAGGTCACAAGACTTGTTTTCTTGGAATGTCAACATAAGCATTCAGAATTCTCCTCAAATGACTCCTTTCCAGGAGAATGTTTTGATAATAAATCTAAATTAAGTTTATTTGAATTTTAGCCAAAAATCTTAACATATACACGAAGAAAGCTCTATTAAAAATATGGAGTAACACACACACACAAACACACATTCATCTTGGCAGCATTTGCATATCTGGTGTCCTAGGATGCCAGAAGAATATCCAGGACAGTTATGCAGGACAAAGCTTTCTAAGTAGTTCTGATCCATCTGATGTAGGTGCTAGGAACCAACTTGGGTACCCAATGGCAGCTTTACAACTGAGCCAAATCTCCAACATGTCAATGTCATTATATTGTAGAAGATGAAATTTTGCCATTACTGTTTCCATCTTCTGTCACTTGGACCTGATGAAATTTCCTCTTCGATCATTGAAGGATCAAATNCTTTCTATTCCTCTGTGAATGGACTCTGAACACTGCTTCTTATTGTAATTGTAAACAGTTCTCTTAATGTGAATGAAGACAACAAAATATTTAGTTGTATAGCTATGAGTAGAGATTATGTTAGGGAAAGTTCCATAATGTGATATATCCTTTTAAAAAATTATTTTTACTTTATATTCATTGGTGTTTTGTTTGTATCTAAGTCTGTGTGAGGGTGTTGTGTATCCTGGAGGAGTACCCTGGCCTGAAATAGGACATACAGACAATTGTGAACTTTTTTTTTTTTGAAACTTGAAAATAAATATATTCACAATCTGTAGTTACATTCTCCTTATCATCCCCATATTGTGAGGGAGCACTGAAGACAATCCCCAAGTCCTGAAAAAGTCCAATGAGGCAGCACCTGTCCAGGAGTACAGTAAACTCCAAAGAGTCCATTGACCAAAATGTCCTTCAAATTTCCACGTAGGCTTGTATATTTTTCTGGATCATTCCATCTTTAAACCTCAAAGTTCTTTACAAAAGATATTGTTTGTATTTAGAAGTAAATATATACAAATCCTTCAACACAAGTCTGTATATACTTGCAGGCACACTGGTTAGGAGCATAAGTGGGAAAGGTACTGAATGGTACTTTAAAAAGGGGTCGTTGGTTTTGTTTTTAAAGTGTCTTGTGTAGTCCAGGTCAGCCTCAAACTCACTATGTAGCAAAGGATGGCCTTGAACTCCTGATCCTTCTGCCTCTATTTCACAAGTGCTGGGATCACAGGCATATGCCATCACACCCAGCCACTTGGTCAGTCATTTTTATGGGTAAAAACAATAAGAGCCAAAGATTAGTCAGTGCTATCACTCATGAATCCATACACTAAAATTTACTGGTGCCAAGTGAAAAAGGTCTCAACTGTTTCCAAACAACCCTACTAAAATGGAGACCCCCCAGTCTGCCAAATGCCAGCTGGGTCCTTGCAGGTGGGGGTAAGGGAAGCACTCAGGGCAGTCCGGCGGCAAGGATATTACCAATAAAAGCTTTGCCTTTCAGGACCTGCTCTACTTCCTTTTCTTCAATCTTCAGAGACACCTTGGTCAGGCAGCTTTCCTTATTTTTCTTTAATCCTAAAATGCCTCTGGACTCCAGGAGTCCTGAAAGGGACAAACACTCAGACTGGTCCACAGCTGCCACCTGCTGTTTGCGACAGATGCTACTGTAGGCTTCGTATAACTTCCCCAGAGTGACCTCTTTGATTTTCAGCCGCCTGGTCAAGAGCAGCAAAGAGCAAACCAAGATTTTATGCTGGAGAGGGAGGGAATCTTGTGCTGTTTCTTGGCTCAGAGTCACCCTGTTCCCATCCACTTCCGAAATGACTTGGGATATGTGAGCAAGGCCAACACGCTTGGGGACCGGTGCCTCAGAGGGTGATTGACCTTCAGACAGTGGCTTGAGGACTGTCTGGCTTTTGACATCCGATTCCACAATTTCAATAGCTCGCCTGCAAACATCCAGTGCTTTACAGATGTCTCCTGAAACAGCAGATACTTTGCGGGCACAGAACTGAATGGCAGCACTGTCCAGAACCTGGTCTCTTGACACCTGATTGATTCGATCCTGCAAGATTGTAGCTATCTGATTTCTGGTATAAGATGGGAAGTTCAATAGCTGAGGCTTACAGTTTTCTCTAGCTTCAAGTCTCGGCAGAATTCTGTCTGTGAGATCTAGGGTGTCAGCAATACCAATGAGCACCAACCGGGAATTGCTTAGCCACGGCCATTCAAACAGTGTGTATAATACATCCTGCCCTTTGCTGTCCAGCTGGTCCATCTCATCCAACACCAACACAATCATGGGGCCCTTCTCAGCAGTCATATGCTTTTCCAATTTTCTCATCAAGTCCTTCCCAGCTGGTCTGCATACTTCCTCCTGACCAATCTCCTGAGCAATAGCTGGGAACACAGCCTGGGCACTCCTTAAAGACATGCAATTCAGCATGATAGTTTTAAAGCCTTTCACTTCCTTCCCGAGGTCTTGGAGAATCCGGCTCAAGCAGGCAGTTTTTCCGGTCCCAGGAGCACCAGAGAGATAGAGACTTCCAGCTTTTTTCCCACAGATGTGTTCCTTCAGGAAGGCCCTGATGACGTCCATCTCCTTTTCTCTGGCAGGCAGCCGATCTGGGACGGCTGTGTTCAGGACAAGCTTTGCTTGCTGATAGCAAGTGCCTTCTTGTTTGAACAGTCTCACACGCACAGATTCCTTCTCTGGCGGACATTTCGGCTCAGAATTTGTTTCGCTCTCTTGACCTTTTTGAGCTGAGGAAAGTACTTGGTTTTGGTGAACTTGGTCTTGCTCTTTTTGGTTCGAAGACTTAACTGTCAGCTCATCGTCGAATACTAATCTGCATCCCTTTCGAGTATGTGAGTGAGGTCGGCCGTTTTCTTTCTTGCCCAGCTTTGGTGGGGAACAGGGAGATAAATGAGGAGTGTTGCACAGGTTGTCATCACCCAAACGTTTTCTGGGACTGAGAGGCAGAATTTTTGTGTTTGCATGTGGAGTAGAGGGTTCAGCCTGGACGTTTTTAAGTTTTACTTTACTGTCACTGGAATTCGTTTTGTTTAGTGTCTTAGACTGCTTCTTTTTCGGAAAACTGATGGTAGCTTGTGACTGGGATCGGGTTTGAGGCATGATGACCACACAATTGGGTACAAAAGAGAACCAGGAAGCCTCAGGCGATCTCCGCTCTCCACAGGCCACGCTGGAACCAGTCCCAACTCTTTGGGCCCCGGGCCAACTCTCAGGCCTCATGGAGCTATCTGCTCCTTTACACTCTGCAAAGCTGTGTCGCCTCAGTGCACTCTCCTGTGTTTCGATCACAACCACAAGGGCTCTCCCGCCACAAGATGCACAGCTGCAGCGAAGTCAGCTCGCGCCAAATCGCACCCTGACTCGGCATTTCAACTGTGAACTTCTATGTTGGTGCTGAGATTTGAAACTGTGTCCTCTGAAAGGACAGCCAGTGTGTTTAGTTTCTGAGCCATCTGTCCACAACCCCAAGTTTGAATTTTTGAGAAAGGATGTCTTGGTTAGAATTTCGGCAATGAAACACCATGACCAAAGAGCATAATGGGGAGGAAAGGGTTTATTTGGCCTAAACTTCAATATTGCTGTTTATCACTGGAGGAAGTTAGGACAAAAACCTAAATGGGGCAGGAACTTGCACCTGATGCAAAGGGCATGCAGTTTCTTCTTAACTGGATTGTGCCCCATGGCTTTCTCAGCCTGCTTTCTTATAGAACCTTTGACACTTCCCCATCAATCATTAATTAAGAAAATGCCTTACATCCAGATCTTATGGAGTTTTGTCATTTGAGTTTCCGTTCTTTCAGATAACTGCAGTTTGTTTGTGAAGTTGACATAAGACTAGCCAGTGCAATTGACCACTTTTCAATTTGACACACCACAAACATGGTACAATTAAACCACAACCTTTCCTTTCTTGTCCAGTCACAAGATGTTGCATTAAAAACATTAATAGGGAGGAACTCATATAAGAGTTAAACCCTATTCATGTAATAATTTGGTAAAGACTTTAGACATCACAGTTGTCTTCAGTTTAAAGGAAAATAAGTTATTTCATCTATTTTTCATCTCTGCCTTGAAGTAAGTAAATTATTAAACAAGTTCACTAAAGACTGATGTGAAGTTGACATTGTGGCTCCTATTTTGCAACATTTGAGATAGATATTGAAGTGTGCTATATCTATGGCAAATCCATTTAGTGAAGTTTATTTTGTGGTCTTTATATTCCTTCTGTGGCTTTTGTTAATCTTCTTTTGTGCTTTCACTTAGTAAGAGGTATTTTTCCACTGTGATGTATAGAATGGGATGTCCATCATCTAAGTGGTACATTTTTATTTAAATATCAGGCAGTGTGCCATCATACTTTTCAAGTAAGGGTGTCTATGAAATGGTGGTTTCTTTTGTTCTGTTTTTATTTTTATAATTTTTTTCAAAAATTCCCTTGAAATGTTGTTTGTTATCCAGCCTGGCTTGGATGTCAGTAATTAGTCTGGGATATATTTGAACTCATGATCCTCATGTGACAGCCATGATTAGAAGTCCAAGGGTAGATGACGTACTCCCTCCCAGCTTTTGCTATTTTATCAACATGTTTTTAAAATGTTAATGTTAAAATGNTTAACAGAGGAGAATATAAGAAACAATAAATACCTCCTATGTGTATCAAAAGTAGCATTTTCATCTCTCTGGAAGAGATATAACAATGTAGGATAATCAGCAATCAACTGTACATTTTACAATATAGCTTGATGTGCTATGGGTATATATATATATATATATATTATTTGACGTTCCATGCATCTTTATGTACCCATCAGTTATCCATTTGGCCCTTCATCTTGAAATACTGCCTTCTAAGGGAATTATCCAGAGATTCTGGAGAATATAATGGCAATTGGATTTATTTATTTATTTAATTTTAGATGTGTGTGTGTAATGTGATTATGGGTTTTTAGGCTATGACAGATATGTGGAGATAGGAAGACAACTTTGTGGGGTCTACTATGTTTCATATTCATATGGTAATCAAGGTACGGGTACCAACCTTGTACACCACAGACATTTCCCACTGATTTGTCTCACTAATTCTCAAATAAGATTAGCTTAAAGATTACACCAGTAAAATATTGTAAACATTTCATCAAAGCATAGAGTAAAACAGGAGAAATTGAATAATAAATCCTATTTGCAAATGAAAAAAACATACATAGCTTTAATAAAAGTCCAACATTCTTTCCAAATTCATACACATTAGAGTTTTTCTTTAAAACTATGTAATCTCAATAAAAATGCAAAATCTCTTTTAAAATTCAAAGCCTTTCAAATATGGCTCATGGAAAAATCAAAATTAAATTAATTATCTTCTATGCAAGAGGAAGAAGGCAGTCAAAATCTGAAAAAAACAAAAAGGAAGTCTGACAGTATAAATTAACTGAACCTCTAATGACTGGGATCCACACAGAATATTCAGGACTTCTCCACATGGCTTGGGTCTCTGCAGTACACACAACTTCTCTTCTAGGTTCTTACTGGTTCTATTTTACCACTGCTGATAGTCTTGGTGGACACCCCATGGTACTGGCTTCTCCAAAATGATGGATTCTGTGCCTGGTGTTCAAAGCTTTACCTCATTTATCACGTTCAAGGGATTTTTCTCTAGCATGTATTCTTTCATGCTTGCGAAGATGACTTTTTCATGCAAACGTTTTACAACATTGATTACATTCAGAGGGTTTTTCTCCAGTATAACTTCTTTAATGACAGTGAAGATGACTTTTATGTGTAAAAGCTTTACTGTATTGATTGCATTCATAGGGTTTCTCTCCAGTATGTTTTCCTTCATGAGACTAAAGATGACTTTTATGTGCAAAGGCTTTACCACATTGGTTACATTCATAGGGTTTTTCTCCAGAATTCTTTGATGACTGTGATAATGAATTTTATGTGTAAATGCTTTGCCACATTTATTACATTCATAAGGTTACTCTCCACTATGAGTTCTTTCATGAGTCTGAAGATAACTTTTAGATGGAAAGGCTTTATCATATTACTTGTATTTATAGGGTTTCTCTCCAGTATGACTTCTTGCATGTTGTTTAAGACCACTGGGAAATGTAAATGCTTTGCCACATTGATTACATCCATAGGGTTTCTCTCCAGTATGACTTCTTTCATGACTGTGAAGATGACTTTTCCATGCAAATGTTTGACCACACTGATTACATTCAGAGGGTTTGAGTATGATTTCTTTCATGACAGTAAAGATTACTTTTATGTGCAAATGCTTTACCACATTGATTACAATCATAGGGTTTCTCTCCAGTATGAATTCTTTCATGACTGTGAAGAGCATATTTACGTGTAAAGGCTTTACCACATTGATTACATTCA